>BSQZ01000011.1:3282500-3315000 GCA_033239005.1 Lamellibrachia satsuma
ACATAACACTATTACTATTCAGGGCAACAGTGCGGATATGGTGCGATTATGACTCGAAACTCCAGGCCTCGTTTTCTGTAGACATCATTTTCCGTGTATATTCAAATAATAATACTATTGGGGTATGAACCATCCAAACAAACAAACAAACAAGCTCCTTTCGACAAATCTCCTTATTAGATGCGCCATCTAGCGAATATAAATGTAAGGAGCTGTTTCTCTGCTTCTCTCGATTCGCGTGAATTCCAGCGAGAAGGAATAATCTTTTCACATATTGTTTGCGGCATAGGATTGCTAATTTGATGACTTATTAACTTGATATTGATAAACCAATTGTATACTTGTTGATACGGACGGTCAGCTCCAAAACACAGTGAAATGTCGGTTATAGCAAAGTTATATTTAATATTGTACATTCAAATAAAAGTCGGTGATGGCATCACAAGGAATATGACACGCGTGATGGACGAAGTTTTTTAATCTAAAACTATGTTCTTCTGCTGACCGACCACGCGTGGAAGCTTGATACATAGTCTGATAGGTGCATATATTAAATTATGCGTATCCGCAATTTCAATCGAATACATGTAGTATCTCTACAATTGCAAACCACACCGGAAACGTTACGAATGGACATTTCCTCTGTTTTTCCTCTTGGAATGCACACATTTCCATTGAGATAAATACGTTTTTTTTTATAGAATATATCAACAATTTTCAATAGAGTAACCTCTAAGACGCAATATATAAGTAGAAAAGTCCAATGTTAAGAACTTCCACCAGGTCCAGCTTCTACTGCTTCAACCAGCGCATTTATTGGCATCATTGTCATAAGTAGTTCCTATGACATACCACGCAGATGATACATTCCCATCAGATTATATTCATAATCTAGGTCTTTGATAGTGGCATCAACGTTGGCCAGCATATTTCTCAAGTATGTAAATTCTGTTTCTATCATATACGTGATTGTTACAACCAGTAATGTAATAATCAACCGATAATGTAATAATCGACCGGTAATATAATAAATCGACCGGTAATGTGATAATCCACCGGCAATGTAATAAATCGACCAGTATTGTAATAAATCGACCAGTAATGTAATTAATCGACCAGTAATGTAATAAAAATGATGATGATCATCATTATGATGATGATGATGATGTTAATAATGATGATGTAGAAGGTGATGATGAGGGTGATAAACGATTATGATGATGATGACAATTAAGGGGTCATCTTAGTGACGATCATAATGATAATGATGATTATGACGATGACGATGATGATAAAGAATTTGATGATGATAATGATAATGATGATAACGATGGTGATGATGAGGGTGAAAAATGGTTATGATGATGATGAGGAAGACGATGAAGGCAATTAAGCGGTCTTAGTGATGATGATGATGATTATGATGATGACAAAGATTATGACAACGAGGGTGATCATTATTACGATTATGAGGACGAAGACAATGACACCTTCGGACTCATAGGAATCTCAGAACGAGTGAGCCGCATGTTTTCTGGAAGGACGTGGAATGCCGTTCATATAATCTCCCAGGTAACGCACGGCAGTAATTACAAGTTGGCAAAAAATCGGACCGAGTCAGACAGAGTGGTAAGAAAGAAGGGTGGTCATTAAAAAGGGTCACCTCAACAAATGAAAGATGTAATATACACTCAATTAAGGGATCATCTCAAACAAATAATTAAGGGATCATTAAAAATGCTTAATACCTGATCATAATTTGATCAAATTAAGGGTTCATATCAAACAATCTCAAAATGCAATGTGACATTATATTAGAAACTGAAGCTTAATCGCAAAAATAATAAAGTAAGGGATCAGCTGAAACAAATAAGGGGTAATCTCAAAAATGTAAGTTAAGGGTAATTTCATCAACTAAAACGTTCATCTAAAAGATTAATGGGCACCCAAAATATTTTAAAATATGACTAAAATTAAGGGATTTTATCATAAACAAGTTAAAGGATAATTCTAAAATGACTCTTTAAGGGGTAATTTAATAATAATTAATGGGGTCATAATATAAAATTAAGTGGTCATCTGGAAATTTTTAAGGGGTCATCTCAGAAAGTTAATGGGTCATCTCAAAACAGGTAAAGTATTGTCACTAAATATGTTAGAAGTAATTGACAAGTTGACTAGCTGATTGCCTCAACCAATTAAGGGATCATCTAAACAATTTATTTTCTTCGCAAAAAAAGTTCAGGGAACATATTAAAAAGTATAACTAGTCAATACATATGAACCAGCTGATCGTCTCAATAATTTAAGGGACCATTTCGTAAATAATGCATTCATAATGCGATCTTCCCAAACCAGGTAAAGGATCATTGAAAAAGCAGGAATCATTTTAAAACATATCTGGCTGATCGTTATGAAATGAAGCAGTCACTTCATATAATTAAGATAAATCTAAACATGTAAGGATTCATACCAAGACACAAACTTCGAGTGTCATCAAAAATCAATTATGGGGTCACATCGAAAATGTAAGGGGTTATCTCAAATAAATTAAATGGATTTTAAATTAAGGAATCATTTTTAAAAATGTAAGTTCATTTAACAAAGTAATTAACTCATCATCTGAAAAAAGTTAAGGGTTCATCTCATATAATTAATGGGTTCTCTCAAAATAAAAATGTAAGGAGTCATATCAAAAGACAAACTTAAGGGGTCATCAAAACATTAAGGAGTCATCTAAAAATATAATAACAGGGTCATCTAAGATAATCAACCTCTTATTTCACGTTTTTAATTTAAATATACCCTTTAGTTTTGGGGGTTACCTCTTAATGTCGTACATTTTAAATGTACCCTTCAATTTTATATGTTGAGTTGTTCGCTTAACTGTTTAGACAACCCCCTTTAATAGCAACTAAAACCCATTGATATTTACTACACATAATCAGTACGTGTGTGGGCTGTTGATTCAGATTAAATGTCTAAACTATTTTTTTTTGCATAATTCGTGGGCAAACACATGATAGCCTTCTTATATTTGTGTTCTATGATTACATAATAATAACATAAAATTATGATATGTATATGTTGCGGAGTTACGCAACCGAACACTGGCAGCGCGCAAGGGAGAAGAGAAGAATCGCCACGCCATTTTGCGGTTATGTTCTAGTTCAGACGTTCGCGCTTACTGTCGTTGAACTCTGACATCCGCGCTTATGCCGTTGTACTCAGACGTCCGCGCTTACTGCCGTTGAACTCTGACATCCGCGCTTACTGCCGTTGAACTCTGACATCCGCGCTTACTGCCGTTGTACTCAGACGTCCGCGCTTACTGCCGTTGAACTCTGACATCCGCGCTTACTGTCGTTGTACTCAGACGTCCGCGCTTACTGCCGTTGTACTCAGACGTCCGCGCTTAGACGTGGGAGCGCAGAAGTACGTGGAAACACCGAAACAGACCGGGGGAACGGGAACACGTGATCTCGGAAGCGCAGGAACGCATGAGTATAATAAAGATGGAGGCGAGCAAAATCAATCATTTGCGAACCGTACAATGCCGATCATATATTCACGACATCGATGGAGAGAGAAAGGGGGGGTTATTTTCATTCGAACGTGGGTAAGGTGGAGCAACGTGTCTTGTTAATTTGTCATTATTTTGTTTAGCTAAATGGTTAAGATAAGTATTTTCATTTGCACGGCATTAACCGATATATCGACAAACCTTTATTTCACCCGTCAACAGCGTGGTATATAAACACGTCTTGTCACAATACTCTTTATTCGATAGCTGTGGGAAATGTGATTTTCAACCTCACTTGAGTAAGAGGGCGGTACGCATCACGGAAATTGACTGATCCATTGCCTGGTAACATGTATTTTGTTCAAAAATGAGTTGGTGCCGAGTTTGGTGTGGTGGATTGCCCCCGAAATCACCCCTTGAAGTGGGCAAGAAGTATAATTATTTAAGGGAACATGAGGATGTTGAGGAGGAGGTGAAGGAGTAGGACGATGAGGTTGATGTGGTTGTCTTCATCATAGTAATAATTATCATCGTAATAATCATCATGAGTCAGATAAACCCTTCAATATGTTCATCTTTCTCCTCCTATTTATCATCATCATTACCATTTATCATTTTCATCATTGTCGTCATCATAATCATCTTCCTCGTTTTTATTACATTACCGGTCGATTTATTACATTACCGGTCGAGTTATTAGATTACCTGTCGATTATTACATTACTGGTTGTACCAGTCGACCGGTAATGTAATAATCGACCGCTAATGTAATAACAACGATTAAGATTATTATGATGACGACGATGATGAAGATGATAAATGGTAATGATGATGATGAATACGAAGAGAAAGATGAAGATAAATTTAATGTTTATCTTAGTGATGATGATTTTGAGGACGATAATTATTACGATGATGAAGACAACTACATCAACCTCATCGGCGTCATCGTCCTGCTCCTCAACATCCTCATGTTCACCCTTATGATGGCTAGCCATGCTGACACCCCTCGACGTTTACTAAAGTATGCTTATAATACGATTCTCAGAACGATTCAGCGGCGTGTTTTCTGGGAGGACACATGTACTGCCGTTTATATATCCTCTTAGGTAGCATACGGCCATAATAATAAATGATGTGGACAAACGATGGTTTCGAATCAGGCAGGGCAGCAGGGAAGACGAAAAGGAAAGAGTCCTTTAAAAAATAAACGTTCATCTCAAATGTAAGGTATAATTTAAACAAAATAACTAGCATATCGTTTCAAATAAAATAAGGTGTAATATCGTAAAATTAAGAGATCTTAAAAAAAGCGAAAGGTACATTAAAAAAATTTAAGGGGTCATTACAAAAAAATCAGCTAGTTCATCGTCTCAACAAATTACAAGATCATATCATAGAATAAAACGTCATATCAAAATGCAAATATAATGAGTCATCAAAGTGCAAACTTAATATTTTTGGCAAAACAAATAGTGAACTATCATATAGAAAATGTAAGAGGTGATTTTATAAAAAAGTAATAAGCTAGTCGTCACTATAACTTAATGGATCATCTCAAGACTTTAATGGGTCATGTAATAAAATAAATTAGTCTTCTATAAAAGTAAACATCGTCGCCGGATTTGAGGTCTCAGAACGTATACTCTACTACTAAGGATGATTTCAGAAAGTGCAAGGGATCACTTAAAAACTGATGTAGCTGATTGTCTGAAAAACATGGGATCATGTCATATAAAATAATGGAGCTTCTCGAAAAAGCTATGGAATCACAACACATTGATAATAAACTAGCTGATCGTCTCAATACGGATCATGTTGAAATATTAAAAGGTCACCTCATACAATAAAGGGGTCTTCTAAAAAGTTAAATGATCATTAAAAACCGTAGATATTCATTAAAAAAGAACTAGCTGATCGTCTCAATAAATTAAAAGATCATCCTAAATATTAAAGGGTCATCGAATAAAATAAAAGGGTCTTATCAAACAAGTTAAATAATAATTTCACAAAATAGAAGTATTAAAAAGAACTGGCTGGGCGTCTCAACGCATTCAGGGATAATCTCAAAACATTAAGGGGTCTTCCCATAAAAAAGGGTTTTCTAAAATAATTAGGGTGTTATTTCACACAAAATGTCAACATTCATTAAAAATAACTAACTGATCGTCTTAATAAATAAAAATATCATCTTAAAACATAAAAGGGGCATCTCATAAAACTAAGGGGTCATTTCAAAAATATAAATAAAAAAAACAAGCGCCATTTGTCGGAAGTGTGGACAACTTGTAGAAATTAGCAGGAACTCGCTACGTAGGTTTATTGAGAGCAATGGCTTGGCCCATAAACTATGGTTTGTTTCCACAAGCTTTTCCTAATAAGCCACTGGCGTGATATTGTTGAGTGTAGTTGCAAACGTTTATTTTAGGTGCATCACCCCAAAACAATGCCTTTTGTTTCCATTTAAAGAATAATCAAGCAAGATAAAAAAATTAAGGGGCACATTTAAAATTTACGAAATTACGAGGAAATCCCCAAAACTAAAGGATATATTTACAGTAAATAGCGATCACCTCAAAACGTAAAATAAGAGGCTGATTTTTTAGATGGCCCTCTTACTACATATTTTAGATGACTCCTTAACGTTTTGATAGCCAACTTAACTTTTTCAGATTATAAATTAGTTATTTTGTTAAATGACCTTTACGTTTTTCAAAATGATTTCTTAATTTATTTTTAAAATCCGTTTAATTTATTTGAGATAACCACTAATGTTTTCGATGTGACCCCTTTTTAAATTTATTTTATGACCCTTAAGTTTGTGTTTTGGTATGAATCCTTATACGTTTAGATTTCCTTTAATTATATAAAGTGGGAAGACCCAATTATTTTATAAAATTATCTCTTAATTTATTGAGACGATCAGCTGGTTCATTTGTAATGACTAGTTGCACTTTTTAATATGATCCCTTAACTTTTTTGATAAGACACCTTTAATTTAATTTTGGAGATGATCCCTTAATTTTTTGAGAAGATCAAGTTAGCTAGTTAAATTGTTCTGACATATTTTGTGACGATCCATTAACTTTTTTGAGAAGACCCATTCATTGACTCCTTAATTTATTAAACTTTTTTTCGAGACGACCACTTGATTTTATGAGATGACCCCATAATGTTTTTAGACGATCAACTAGTTCATTATTAAATTACCCCCTTAATGACACCTTCATAAATTATCCTTTAACTTGTTTTTGATAAAATCCCTTAATTTTAGTACTATTTTAAAATGATTTAGTTGCACTTTAATCGTTTAGATTAATATGTTAGTTGACTGAAATTACCATTAACTTAAATTTTTGAGATAACCCCTTAATGGTTTCAACTGATCCCCTATTTTATTATTATTGCGATTAAGATTAAGTTCCTAATATAATATAACATTGCATTTTTAGATTTCCCCTAACTTGTTTGATATGACCCCTTAATTTGTTCAAACTATGATAAAAAATGTTTGTGATCCTTTAAATAATTGTTTGAGATGTTCCCTTAATTAAGTGTAGATTACTTCTTTCATTTGTTGAGGTGACCCTTTTTAATGACCTCCCCCTTCTTCCTTACCACTCTGTCTGACTCGGTCCTATTGTTTGCCAACATGTACTTACTATGTTAATCATACGCTTGTGAACGTCGAGTGGGTGTCAGCATGGCTAGGCGATATAAGGGTGAACATGAGAATGACGATGATGATGATGAGGAGGAGGAGCAGGATGCTGAGGCTGAGGATGTCATTTTCTTCGTCCTCATTATCGTAATAATGATCACCCTCATTGTCATCATCTTCGTCATTATCATCATCACTAAGACCGCTTAATTGCCTTAATCTTCTTCCTCATCATCATCATAACCATTTATCACACTCATCATCACCGTCGTTATCATCAATAGCATTAGTATCATTATCATCATCACCATTATCATCATCATCATCGTCATAATCATCATTAGTATTATCGTCGTCACTAAGATGACCCCCTTAATTGTCATCATCATAATTGTTAATCACCCTCATCATCACCTTCTACAACATTATTATTAACATCGTCATCATCGAAATGATAATCATCATCAAATTGCATTTTCACTGTAAATCTTCGGTTGTCCCTCGTTGTGATAATGACTTTTGCGCGTCCCTGTTCACGATTATACTTAATGCTTATATTTTGTTGCGCCTCTGAGCTTAGGTTCCTGTGGAGTCAGGTGCCATAGAAGTTAATTATTATTATTAATTATTCGCTCCTTGAATACGGTGGATTTCCTGGAAGTCCCTCTGCAGATTTTCGAACAGGAGCATCATGTTGCAGTGATATTGGTAAAAACACATGTCACGAGGCATTTTGGAGAATAAGATTCATTACACGGGAAATGGAATCGTTCAGTTAGTCGTCTTTAACAAGTTGAATTGCTTCGGCCACACAATTCGATCGCGGGGAGCACGGCTTCGTGTAACTTGCTCCTGACGCTGGTTAGTTTTTTTTCTGAATATTATCTCTATTTAAACGTGCATAGTTCTACAGAAACAGAATATGACTGGGAATGAAACTGAGATGTTGATGTGATTCCGTCACGATTATGTGATTACGTTACGAAAATTATTTTGTCAAGGCTCTTGCACGTGACTACGATATATAAATATTAATTTCATTATTTCTTACTTCAAATAATTCGATTATGTAATAAAACATAAAATGTTGAGCTTGTTAACCCGTAGACATGCAGTCTGTGGTAATAATTCGAATAAAAACATTACGGAATCATACAATTTGCACAATAACAAACGACATTCTGATGCCAAGATTTGCGGAGATTTTTTCGGGCATCAGCTTACATTGTTCTTATAGTGTATTCGGTGGTGAGCTACTCTTCTTCCTGTTTACATTTATGCCAAATATGGCTAGATATATTTCACGTGGAAGGCAATTACCTCGGGTTACAAAGAACATTGGTGAATTATAAAAAAACACGATAGCAAACTTTGTGAACGTTACAGGGTGAGACTGAAGCTCCCACGAATTCCAAATGAGGTATTAAGTACCAAGAGTGAGCGTAGGAATACAATACAACTTTGCTGTTTTTTTTTGCATAAGAAAAACCAGTTTTGACTCGCATGTGCACGTTTCCCCAACCTTTCATCAAACCAAGTGAAGCATTCATTTATTTCAGATGGACACACACACACGTACACGCAACTGCACAAACACACGCACATATTGTTGTGTGGATGTGTGTGTGTGTTCTACTATTTCAAAATAGTTACACATATGTTTGTCTTTACTGTTTACTTAAATCGCGTCAAGAGAGGTATCGTATACCCTTCACACATTTGTCTGTCTTCTATAAAATAATGTTCGGGTAATCGAATGTTTTAACAACAGTGATTCCGAATTAAGCATGTTCTGTTCGGACGTTTTACGAAGAACTTCGTGAAACTGAATGAGGTAAGGTTATGTTCACTTTCAACGATTGAGCCTTTGTCATATTCTTTTAGGTCGTAAAATGATAATTACCAATGCGCATTATATTTGCTTTAAAAAAATATTGTACATTTCGCAAATACGTCTTTTTTATTTAAAATCGCCGCATTCAGTCAACGTATGTATTTTAGGAAAAATTGTTAATTTTATTTTTCATATCGTTACATGTTTAATTTGGCGTGACAATGCGTGTCAGTAACATGTTATTCGTCTGCCTGGCACAAAGCTTAGTGGTAACCGTTGCGACTGACGCAGTAAGTGTTAACATAAGTAAACTATGTTGAATATGTTCCGGAAAATGGAAATATTACAAATGTGTCTTGTTAAAATTATTACAGAAATAAGAATAATTACAACCAATAAAGCCAAATAAAATGGTTGATTGTGAATACGGTGCATTGATGCAGGTAATTGTGTACACTTTCCTTTTTTACACACACTAACTAAACTATTTTTTTTAATGACTACTTAATGACAAACCACACGTTGCTTTTAATTTACTGAATGGCGTTAAAGGAAATAGCAATTTTAGTTAAAAGGTTTTATTTTGTACACGTCCATTCTGGTCGCAGATGGCTTTATCCAAATTTAAAACTACGGTATGTAAAGAATTTGTTCTAGTTAACAGTGCTAATATGACGACACGTGGAAGCCGGATACCAATTCTGACAGGTGCATATATAAACTTATATGTATTCACAATTTTATGTAATATTTATACAACTGCAAACCACACCAATCCGTGAGGAATCACACAATTAGCCTGATTGATCACGAGTGCATATTTCCTCTGTTTTTCCTCTTTGGATGCACTAGTTTCCATTCAGATATATACGTTTTTTAGAATATATCAACAATAGAGTAAGCTCTAAGAGGCAATATATAAATATATCAGTCCAAAAATACCCAAGGTCCAGCTTCTACTGTTCCATTTATCGACATAATCGTCATAGTAATTCCCATGACATACCACACAGATGATACTTGGATCAAATATACACGTCTTAATCAGACCAAGACCACCGAACTTCGAGGCATTAGGCAGAATTTCGCTCTTTGAATACAATGAATTTTTTTAACCTCCCTCTAAAGATTTTCGAACAGGAGTACAATGTTGCAGTGATACTGGGAAACATATATTATGAGGCATTTCGGAGTACAAGAGGCATCACACGGGAAATGGAATCGTTCAATTAGTAATCTTTAACACGCTGTTTCGGCTACACAGTTCGCTCGCTGAGAGCACGGCTTGGTGTAACTTGCGCCTCAGGTTGTTTCCTTGTTAATATGATATCTAATAAAACGTGTTTAGTTATACAGAGACAGACTGTGCGTGGGAATGAAATTGAGATGTTGATGTGATTGATTGATGTCAATGTTATATGATTCCGTCACGACACGTGTGATTCCGTCAAAACTCGTGCACATGATTACAATATATAAATATAAATTTAATTATTCATTTCATCAAGTCATTCGATTATATAATAGAAAACAAACGTTGAGCTTATTAACCCCGTAAACATACAATATGTTGAAATAACTCGAGTAAATTGTGACGGAATCATACAATTTGCACGGTGACAACATGACCAATATTCGGGTCCCACGTTTTGCAGATATTGTTTTTTGGCATCAGCTTAAATTATTAATAACTTGTATTAGTCGATGAACTGTTGTTATTCCTGTTTACATTGATATCAAACATGGTTAGTTAAAATTCATGTGGAAGGCGATTCTGACGGGTTACAGAGAATTCTAAAAAAACCACTACAAACTTAGCGAACGTTTCAGGG
Source organism: Lamellibrachia satsuma (assembly GCA_033239005.1). Classification (NCBI taxonomy): domain Eukaryota; kingdom Metazoa; phylum Annelida; class Polychaeta; order Sabellida; family Siboglinidae; genus Lamellibrachia; species Lamellibrachia satsuma. Next base: position 3,293,351 of record BSQZ01000011.1, read on the forward strand.
TGAGACTTATGCTCGGACGAAATCCAAATTTAGTACGTACTAAGAATGAGCATAGAAATAAAACACAATTTAGCTGTTTTCGTGCACGTTTCTCCAGCCATTCATAAAACCAAGTGAAACATTCATTTATTGCCGATGCACATATATAACATATGGAACATAACATGTTAAATTAGTCGTATGCATTGCTGCTAGATTTTGTCATAGGTATCTTCATGATGACAGTCAGGATGTTGCATGATCTGCGAATGCATTGATGTTCTATGGTTAAGGCACTGATTGTATGCATAAATGGCATAACTACATTCCATGACAAGATAGAAGTAAAACTCCCAATAACGCATAATTAATTACCTAATAAGTTCAACATCAAACACCTAGGCAACCTAACAGAACACCTAGGCAACCTAACAGAACACATTGGCAACCTAGCAGATGCAGCTGTTATGGGGAATTGCAATTAGTGCGTTTGTTGTTGAAGCAGTAACATCTGCTGCCGCGTGCGTATGACGCGCAGTTGTGATTCTTCGTGCGTACGTAACACGAGCTGTAGACTGTATTCTTCTGGCTGGTACACTTGCATCCGTGGGACGTGCGTACGCACTTGCACGGGCCGCTGCACGAGCAGGTACACTTCCCGCAACTCACTGCTTTCACGGCTGCTGGAATAACACATATGATAACATTGTTACTGCTACAGGACTAGATCGAAGTTTATGTTGCATGCATTTAAGTACGTATCACATTTCCACGCACGTGCATGTACATGCACACGCAAACGCACACGTACACGCACGTTTTTACACCCGCCTACACGCACGTACGCACACATTGACTTATTGATTATGTAACACATTAAAACAATAAAAATTCATACAAAGGAGACAAAGAAAAGCAATGTTTTTCTTTCCGGAATCACTTGAAAGTAAGAGTGTAATCTATACGATACCTCTTTTGACGAGAACTTGATCAGCTGCAAAATAAAGCGTCGATGTAAGCGCTTTGACATTGTAAAACGCAGGCACTCACGAACATTACGTATGTAGACAATTGTTGCAACAAGCTTTGAGCTCTTGACTAATTATATTATTTTTATTATGTCAGAGTTTCGCTCTGCAATACACGAACATAATCGGCGAAGAAAGCTCTGTTTCTACGGGATGCAACGAGGGATTGCACAAGACCAACATTGAAGTGGAAAGCACTCCTTCAGTGCTGACAAATCCACTGCTGAATCCCGTCTGTGCCGGAATGATGGGACTGGCGAGTATGTCTTCTCCGTTGATAAATGAGCTCCCATTCGGCGTCCTCTAGCTTTGGGTAACATGGAAGATTTGCTCGCCAAGCTGGATGGTTCAAGTATTTTCTTTCCTATGTGTTCGTAATGATCTAGGCAACTTTGAGATGCTGCTTGAGGGCATCTTTTTTCCTCCACTGATATGTGGCCTACTTTCAATTCAGTGACCAACAGGTTCAAGAACAATAGTCGTATGTAATTTTTTGTTTAGTGTTTACCTCAGTTAGACTGTATCCTTGCAATCTCTCTAGCCACTGTCTGCCTAAAGCTTCACGTTGTCAATCCATCCCAATTCATTTCTTCTGCCATTTTTTAAAGTTTTTCTTCTTCTATGCTTGTTCTCCTCTAAAATTGTATAACACTAATAAGAGAAACGTACCGGAGACGTCCTGACTGCCAACATTTAGCGTCATCGCAGACGGATCATGGGTTCGCTCCTGGAAACCGAAAGGCACTTAATGTTTGCTAAGGAATGACACAATGCTTGTTTTGGCTGATGTTGAAGATCTTTCATTATATCGTCATAATAAGTTAGTATAGTATTTGTTTAAAGTACGCATATATTAGAAATAACTTATATTACAATATACAGTTTGTTGCAATGTTTGTTTGTTCGTTTCAACGCGTACGGAACTAACATTCTATAGCCGTGCATGCGGATTGTTCATGCTTTAAAAAAGAGAAACTTGTGTGGACTTATATTACGTAACTAGGAACAATTGTAATTCGAAGTCACGTACACTTGTTAACAGCACCATACGTGTTTTATACCATTGTTCCGAGTTGCGTAATAAACGTCGTACGGTAAGAACGCTATATGAAACCGACATTGGTTCTCGATTGTTGGGCATGAAGTTGCATTGATCATTGCTCTACCAAAATTTGACTGGGTAGTACAAGGATCCTTAGCTCTTGCAGTGGCTGCATTTTCTCTCGTGCATATCCGGATAACTCGGCTAGTGTAAGGAGTTTACGTTATATGAAAACAAACATGTGAATTCAAATTAAGCCGCGTTTTTCTTAAACGTGAATATTTGTGGTCAATAACACAGTTGTTTGGACGTTGAAACAAAGTAATATTGATTTAGGTTTTGCTAGGCCTTTCATTACATTCATGTCCACGTCCTGGTCTGTTATATGGCAGTGCAAACGTAACTACACTTACCGTTTGAGCTGTAAATGTTACAGCAGAAACCACGGCCAGAAAGACGAGAAAACCGCCATTTGCATGCATTGTCCTTCGAAATTGATTCTGCAAAGTAGTGATCAAAAGTTACGATTATCATACATGCATTTTTTTTTAGTTAGAGCGGCAGATATCATGATTAAGCTGTAAACGAGCATCCACATGAAAGGTAACGGAGCATCTTTTCTATTATATTATCATTAAATAATGGTAATACACAAATGGACACTTCTATATAAGTAGATTCGAATCAACAGTGTCATAAACATGGACAACCGGAACAATTTTGTTTTGAATTAACAGCAACGCATACTCCCGCCTTTGCGTAAGCCTTGGTATATCCACTACGTGTCGCCACTGTGTTTGGCACATGCAACAATCATTTATTTGCTTGACTTTAACAAACCTCTACGAATGCTTCCCATGGTTATTTGAGGTTTTTTTTAAAACCGTTCACATTTCGAAGCTACTTGTAATATATATATATATATATATATATATATATATATATATATATATATATATATATATATATATATATATATATATATATATATATATATATATATATATATCCTATGTCCTACTGATGTTGTTGCAAACAAAGCATGCAGATGGCGCTGTCCGAAATCCTTATGCCAGACTAGAACATGATTAGTGGCATTTGTCATTCAGGGACAACACACAACAGAAAGGTAAGCGTCGCAGCAGGACATGTGTTACAAGGTGTCATTGTATTATATTACTGCACGTCATGATATCGCTGTGAGAGACGCCATATATTGTCTGTGGTCTTCTTAACATGTACGTTTTCATTCATGTTAATGTAGCGTGTGTGTGTGTGTGTGTGTGTGTGTGTGTGTGTGTGTGTGTGTGTGCGTGCGTGCGTGCTTGCGTGCGTGCGTGCGTGCATGCGTGTGTGTGTGTACGACATAGCAATAACGTCCAAAATCCTATCAAAAAAGGCATTCATCACACTAGTTTCAGTCTCACTTACAAAGATATTAATAGGGTCTACTGAAGTATTTATTCTTCACCGTTAGTCACCAATCCCAAAGTGATCGTTGGTGTTAAACAAACCACAGTGACAATAAGATATGCTTCTTGTGGCAATAATTGTCCCACTCCAGACTATTTACTAGTAAGACAAACAATAGATCGAGTGTCTTACAAACATGTCGACGGTGGATCAACCAAGTCCGTAATTTCACACTATTATGAAGATATGCTAACCTTGAAATGTTTCACACGTTGGTGGGATAAATCCAAATCGTTAATCTAAAGCGAAACATATAATATAACACGGGCCATAACAATTTGTTCATAATTACATAATGCTGGATATAGGACAAATTACGTATATTTCAAGCATTATAAGTGTTTTGTTCTTTGTATCCTGTGATGTCACCCTTTCTTCGTATCGTCCTCTCGGCCTGACCCTTCCCTTCGTCTTAAACCTATATCCATCTTCCACCTCTCTTCATTGTTTCAATGTTTACTCACTCTTCATTTTGTCACTGCTAACACGATAAGCAAAAAACTTATTGTGTTGAAAGTACGTTGTGTGTATTCCGTGAACTTCACAATGTGTGTTTCAAACACGCACGAAACTGTCGCGTGTGCGCACGTTCTCTTGTATGCGAGAGTCAACTCTTGCATTGTTCAATAAATTGTGTTCCACCGAAGAAACAAAAGATAGTTCTCTTCGCACCTGACGATTCCCTCCCACTGAGTCGAAGTGCGTCACTATGTTCACTCAAGCATGCAGAAAACCGCAGACCCACCCACGCAGATACAGGCACAGACGATGAGTAAACTAATGGGCTATAAGCGATACCAATGTATGATATGAAACAACTCGGCCAATTGAAAAACATTTATTCACTATTGTTCTTCTTCTACGTAATTTAATATACGACGTATACATGATAAATAAACCTGCTTGGCATATCTTATTCATTTTGACACAGAATGCTTATTTATTATTTACGACATTCATGTTTATTACGTGTTTCATATTCACATGCACTTTCGTCGTTTTATTTAGCGATTGCAGACACATCAAGCCGAAATACAACAGTAAATATTTAATATGATAGGAGTATTGCGTGGTGCAGCTATTATATGCTTAAATAAATATTATTAGTAATGCATTCTAATTAAAATTTCACAAACATACGTAAACGGAACGTAAACAGATAACTCGTATAAGGCAATCAAATGCCAACGGTAATATTGTTATGTAATCATCGGGTAAAGCTCGCAACAGGAATTCACAGTGTCTATGGGGATTTGCAATGGACGTGTTTGTTCGTGTAGCATTGGCACGTAGAGCCACTGCCATATGTTTGACACCAGTGGTTCCGTGTTGCAGCCATACAGCCACTACTAATGTAGTTGTTCCAGCTGTAGCAGCGACAGCCGTTCGGGGTACACTGACAATTGCAGTAGTTGTTGAATCCCGAGCATACACAGCCGCACCAGTCACCGCACCTGACAATCGGTCCTGTCGCTGGAACAAGACCACATTCATCTGATGGAGAAAACGAAGCACTGGCTCATGCATGTTAGTGTTACAACCATATGTAAAAGTGTTGTACCGACTGACAAATACAATTTCATTGAATACACGTGCTTACTTAACCCGATCACCTACCTATACCAAACTACATGATTTTCATGCGACGAATAAATACATACGCACGTACTTCACATGCCTACATGCCTACATGCCTACATGTCCGCAGACACAGAGTTACAAAACTTTATGAAGACTTACATGTTAAACGTTATATATATATATATATATATATATATATATATATATATCTGTGTGTGTGTGTGTGTGTGTGTGTGTGTGTGTGTGTGTGTGTGTGTGTGTGTGTGTGTGTGTGTGTGTGTGTGTGTGTGTGTGTGTGTGTGTGTGTGTGTGTGTGTGTGTGTGTGTGTGTGTGTGTGTGTGTGTGTGTGTGTGTGTGTGTGTGTGTGTGTGTGTGTGTGTGTGTGTGTGTGTGTGTGTGTGTGTGTGTGTGTGTAATCAGCTTTATAACTGTTACACACACAATATTGCTTATGTGGGCGCATGTGTGTTTCTGTTTAGTCTATTCTTATCATATGCTCGAACCACTTTCATTGGATGACTTAGTACTCCACTATGCACATATTTTCCTTCATGTGTGTTTATTATTCATGTATATTACTGGCATACGGTGTACAAATATATGTAACGTACATGACGTGGCACGCCTGATTTTAAACCGGGATATCGAAGGATCGCCGTCTCCATTCTACAAACAGCACAACACCTAAACATTATCATGTTTTCCATCACAGTCATTACGTATACTCATTGTGATTGTTTCAGTGCAACAAGTATTCAGTGCTCGGTGTTCTGTTGTTATAAATGTGTGTTTGTAATACTCGTTAGTTTGAGGGTTGTTTGAGTGGCTTTGTGGATGACGATAAGAAACGAAACGTCTCGCAGAAATTTGGAGAATACATCAACGAACTCTATAACTTTTACAATCGTTTTGACTGCCTCGACTTTTCGCAAGAAAATGAGCAGTTGTGTAATACGCTTGCAGCGGCTTCGGCGCAGGAAGACGAAGATCAAAGCCCCCGTACAAACGAAGAAGACGTTCGTAGCGCATTTCGCAATGCCACTCCCAACAAGGCTGAAGGCCCTGGCAGGAATTCTAAAGACATGTGCATATAAGCTTGTTTACACATTTTCTTTGATTTTTCTATCAGTGTTTTGCTTCTGGCCACATACCAACAGGTATTATTCAGCCTCATATTCTTGCTCGAAAGCTTTTTGACACGAATGTTCCATCCTTTTATGTTTCATGGATATTTGGATACTTAACTAACATATGTCAGTATGTCAGTCTCGAAGGCATCCGGTCTCCTACCGTCCACACGAACACTGGCGCACCTCAAAGCACATTTCTGGCACCTTTCATGTACACACTCTACACTTCTGACTACAAAAGTATTGACACTGTCTATCCACTGGTCAAATATGCAGATGACGGTGTCGTTGTTGGCCTGGTTAACAATGATGATGATTCTGGCTACCTTCGAGAAATCAATGACTTTGTATAGTGGTGTGATGACGTTTTTGTTGTTAAATATCACGAAGACTAAATGACTATGTATTGATTTTAGGCGAAAGCAAACACCTCCTAAACCTGTTTGTATCAAGGTAGTTGAGGTGGTGAGAGATGATGCTTACACATACCTGGATATTATGATTGACTCAAAGCTTAAATGGCATGAGAACACTGCGAGCATGATGAACAAAAAGTAAATTCTAGGATGTATTGTCTTAGGAAGCTCAAAAAATTTGGTGTCATTACAGATTTTCTTCTGATGTTTTATAATGCAGTAATTACCAGTACAATCTCTTTTGAGGCAGCGTGTTGGGGTGGGAATGTTTCAAAACATGATCAAGGGAGGGTAGTTAAAGCCATACATAGAGCCAGTGTTATAGTTGGTAGACAGACAACTTCCAGTCTTTGTATCGAGGGAAAGCGTTTCATAAAGCTAGTCAAATACTCTGACAATTAGTACAAACAAAACTGTAACACTCCACCAACATCCACCTGGACAAACTTCAACCAGTCCACACATTGAAATCTATGGCACCCCACTAAAGTCAGTCATTAACTTCACATACTTGGGCAGCACGATTGTATCTGACAACACCATCGACATGTAAATTAACAACCGTATACGTGCTGTCTCAGGAGCCTTTGGAGGACTCTGGAAGCGAGTGTGGTCACAACATGGCATTGCAATCTCCACAAAGTGCAAGGTGTACAAGGCGATTCTACTACCAACACTATTGTACTCAGCTCTCTACCGTCGCCACATCAGAAAACTTTCCCAAGTGCATCTCCGGCATCTACGACAAATCCTTCGGATATCATGGAAAGACCACATTTCAAATATAGACGTGTTGAGACAGGCCAACATGTCAAATATAGAAGCCATTCTGACTGCATCCCAACTCCGCTGGACTGGACATGTTACCCGAATGAGCATCGATAGACTCCCAAAGGCGGTGTTCTATGGGAAATTATCCAGGGAGAAACGCCTTCATGGAAGCCAACGTTTGAGATACAAAGATGTGCTAAAAAGACATCTCAAAACAACAAACATCCCTGTAAACACATCGGAACTTATTGCGCATGACAGACAAAAGTGGAGGCGGGCCATACATCAGGGAAAGATCCATATAGAAGAAAAGTTATCTAAAAAATATCAACATTAGCACAATCGTCGGCATGGCCTTCTAGGTGCTTCTATACCTACCGTCTTCTGCTATGATTGCGGCAGAGGTTTTGTGGCACAAATAGGCCTAAATTCTCAACCAAGAGCAAAGCACAAGGATACCCCCCTTCATTGATGTCATCATCGAAAACGATGGACAGCAAAGAAGAGAGAAGACTCTGACCTATCACATCCGTTCCATGTCGAATTTTATTCACATCTCAGTCACAGAAACAGCATATTTTTACTCACTCCCTAACATCACGACAAACGGCTACAAGTTTTCTTTTTTTACCCTCTGCCATTTCCATTTTCAACGCTAATTAGACAGAAATCCGTGATTAAATAACCTATGATTTATACTGTATATATGTGATGTGCCAAATATAGACCTAATGTTAAAGATTTTGTTTACATCGTGTTGTAAATGACTATCGGCACTGTAATTTCCTGGTCCTACAAATAAAGTATTATTATATTGTATTGTATTGTATTGGTTCACCACACAAGTAGACAGCATTGCATGTTTGAGTCCTTGTCTGTAAATACAGTTATTTTGTCTGATTGTGATCTGGATCAGCTTAACATGTACGTATGTCGCCACTCACCCCATGATCTGCGTGCGCTGTCATAATCGCCAATGACAAAACGGTGAAAAACAAAACGGTGTTCGTCATTGTGCTGGCAAAGCGACTCTGTAAGGAGATGGTGAACTCAAACTGTATTCAATGGTGCAGGAGCTTTGTCAATAATCGCATATCGGAAGTTCATGAGGCTTAGTCCACCGGCTGGAGATTAAGAACGAGTTCGCGTTTTTGACGTTATCCGCGATTTTGAAATGATTTTATAAGCTTAGTTGCTTTTATATTGGTCAGGAAATTTGGTGGCGACAATTATTTGTCTTTTGTCTCCGGCGCCCAAGTTTTTGCTTGAATGTACGATTCAAGCATAATTGTCATATCATCTTCGCAAATTGCTACAAAGTGTACCTTTTGGATATTAGTTATGATTTTACGACACAACCAGTCACGTTGTTAACATTTGTATCATCATTGTCTTTGGTAAAATAAAATAAAATATATTGTCAACGATTTATATAATTAAATACGGTTCCATCTATATTGCTGATGTGAAGAAACACATACATTTATTGTGTTAATGTCCCAAGATTTCCTACAAAGAAATAGTTAGTGTTCCTACCTCGACCGACGACTCTTCACACTATTCCTTCTCACTCCTATTCCTTCCGAATTGACTGACACCAATTACCTGGCCTTTATATACGATTTTACTTTGCGTGTCAGCTTCGAAGCCGCCCACAAGAAACCTTTGAAAACCACGCTCGTAAATATTTTCTTTTTTGCGTTCAATTGTGATTCACCGTTTACATGTCGCGACATGTTTTTTTATTTCAGCACAGCATGCTGTTGAAAATCGTTCCCGTCAACACATTAGCGCCTTAACGTGACCGAGACTACGTGTATGATGTGGTCAGCAGTAACCTTTCTGTCTAGGCATTTTTTAATAAAAAAATAATATCAGTAGGAGAAACTAGCTACCGCAAGAGAAGCTGGAGAACCCTCACTAGAATCGACTTCGGTATGTCTCAATACGCTTTAGCCATTTTGGTTTATTTTGCATTATTGTTATGCGTTACTGGTGGAAACATTGTGAAAACCCGTTCCAATATTTCGCAAGCTTTTTCTGAAGAAAGTTTTCTTTGTTTTATCATATTTACTGCTGTATGCATCGGTACCTGAACGGTTGGTATCAAGTGGCTGGCGGAGCTGTTTATCAGAGTAGTGATTTTACCCATGTGGAAGGGGAAAGGAGATATTCATGACATTGTTAGGTTAGTACGAACTATGCGGTAAAGTAAGGTAACAATGCAGAATAAGATAAGAATAAGAATAGAACCAGCTGGGTTTTGGGAACGTGACAGGAGCAGAATATGGATTGTTTGCGATCAGAGAGATTGTCGAGAAAAAGGAAGTGATTCGGAAATGATGTACCATTTGATGTTGTGGAATTGGAGAAGGCTTGTTGTGCAGCAATTTAATTCACGAACACACCCTTATTAATCGTACTGCTGAATGTTGCAAATACATCAACTTGTATGCTGGCCCTTTTAAGTTCGTCAGCTTTGTGAATAACATTCAGCTGAAAATGGTATAAACAACTATGGAACGGCACGGCACTTCTAGATCTCTTTGCGGCATATTTCTGATAACATATGTTCTGTTGACACAAGTGCGCAAGTCGGTAAGTATTGTTGGTTTTTGCTGTTGTGAATAGTGTTCTAGAAAAAATGGTGTTGCTGTCGTAACAAATATGACGAATTGATATCTGAAGATTAATGCAAGATGACGAACATCCGAACGATGACGTACAATCAGACATTTAAACGTTGCACTTAACAAGTCATAAGTCAAACGTCGGCTGACGTTATTGTATATTTGCATGCGTGGCTGTGCTTGTGCATGCTGGTAGACCATGTTCCATTCGATTTATTTGAAAATAGGAGTGCATTGAATTGAATACGTAGCGACGCCTCGGCTCAGTGGTTTGTAGCCAGGAGGTCATGGGTTCAGGTACGGGCAATCGGCCAACCAAGTCGTGTCATTTAACATTATTATCTGGCATGCAAAAGCACGCTTAAAACATGTCTTTCTGGCGAGACAGCATAAACATATTCATTTGATTAAAAAATTAGTAAACTAATGCATGTAAAATTACAATAATAATATAGTCCCAACCAAGATAAATGGACGAGCAGAAATAATATTAGTGTAGGATTTTTTGCCAGTTGTGTAAACACCACGGTACCAGCTAGTTCTGATACCTCTTCATCCGAGTTATTGACAATGAATACTTATTACTGTGCCTCGTAGCATAATCTATATGTCTTTTGTCAGGTAGGAAATGTTTCAGTTTTATGAACTTACTTTCATCTCGTTGAAATATCTCTTACACAGACAGGAATGGATTGTATGTCAGGGGTATTAGAGGTCTTACACATGGTGGCGACTGTGTGCTCTACTGAAGACACAAATATAACTCTAGACGGTGGGCGTTTAAACTGTCAGCTTCATAGGTATCGTGTTATATTTTCCACTGTCACGTATGTTTACCTCATTCAAATCAATCCACTCGATATCGTTTCACAACCCTCAACCACCGATCTGAATAAATTAAGCATATTCACGTATCATTGAAATTAACTAGTTTCATATATAAAGATAAAATAATAATTTATATTTTATTATATAGTCCACATTGCCATTAGTATTTAAACACACGTGGTCCAAACCGCGATGTGCCTCGTGGACGATTTAAACCGTAGACAAACTACCCAGATGCAACCCTTTCCGTAGATAGTTGATTTCTATAAAAAAATGTTGGGTTTTTATACATAACCTGTGCTCTATTGTAATTATGATAGCTCTCGTACAAAACATATCGTGCCATGCTCCCAGACGTTTGTTGTCGCCGGACGGTGGTGTACTCTCATTGCACCGTGGGACATTACAAGTATTACGTCAATTGTCAGCTGGTGTGAATACGTCTTTGTTCAGATTGAATAGATTCACACGGCACGCACCCGAAACGAATTCATGGACCACAAATGTGACGAATTAATAATACGTTACAACTAACTTGCATATAATTACCTGCTTTCAATACGATTCATCAAGTATGCAGTTATGATCTATCAAGGTTAGTGTTTAGGGAGAGCTATCTGTTTGTTGTATATAGGCCCTTGTCCCCACGTTTAACGTTGATAGTTTGACCAACAGGGGGTAGGATGACCCCTTCCACCCCTTCAATACCGGTCTGTGCACACAATGGGTGCAAATAGTAAATCACGTCAACAAGCACAAACTCGACAAAAAGAGCTACACCGTTTTTACAGTCGTTTTGTGGCTAGGTGAACTGGAGTTACCCGCTGTCGTCACGCAACGCAAGCAACTACCGATCGTATGTGCGTGACGGTATGCAGGTATGTTTTCGTACATAACATTGCCAAACGTTTTCCAGTTTGCATAAACCAGTCACTGTTCACCTGCTCAGCATAATCTACTTAGGAATGTAATGGATGCTATAACTCCTGTCACCGTGGTATAAAGTCAACTCATTCCATTATGTACGGTTCTTCTATATTTCCGTTCTTAGCACATCTCTGAGGCTGGTGTTATTTTCCTCCAGGTGGCCACCGAAATGGCTTAGCTGTCGTATCCTGGGTTTGTCTCTCGAGACCAGTCCCAACATTCTGATAGTCGTTAGGTTAAAATACATATTATTTTTGTTTGTTTTGTGTAGCTGTTAACAACGGGTATGCCCCGTTGAGTGCTTGCATTAGCAACAACAGCAACAACATCACCAAAAACAACAACAGGAGCAGTACTAACAACAACATCAGCAACAAAAGCAGCAAAAACAAGCAACACCAGTAGCAGCAACAGCAGCAGCATCAGCAACAACAGCAGCAGCAGCAGCAGCAGCAGCAACAACAGCAGCAGCAAAAACAACAGCAGTTTAAAACACAAAACATACTTGTGATCTTCCGAAATAAATCTTCCAACTACATTGTTTCTTGTGAAATTTTTTTCACAGTGCCGATGCTTGCCGCGACGGAGCGAAGTACCCACTAAATCAGAGTTATTGAAACGGGCAGGCATTCAAGGGGTGGTGCATGTTACGGTTCGTCTAACACCGCTAGGTCGTCTCGAGCTGGAAAGATGTCAGGTCACAACCAGGCTCAATTTTCCGGTAGTCTCTTTTGACTTGTTTGAATGATCGATATTTGGTCTAGTAATGTTGCAGCTTCCATTAGATCATAAAAATATAGTCTAGATTATTGTATCCGCGCGCATCTCCTCAGAACGCCCGCGTCGATGTTTTTTTTTTCACTGAAAGCGATGGTGGCGCCACACGGCGAATCAGCGCTGAACCATGGGTGGTATATCTGGTTAAATCCCAATATAACAGACTCGTGTTTTGCATGACTTTTGTGGTCACGCGGTCGGTCGGTTTACTTGGCAAAGCGTACGTGATATGTTTCGTTGCGTTTCAATGACATTCGGGTAAAATGTTAATTTCGGCTAAAATTCGCTGCAGAGCAAAACAAGTAAAGCAATATGGCCTCGCTGAGGTCACTATGTCCATGTCAATGTTGTCTGTAGTTGACATGTTCCGCAAATATCTACTTAATATCGGCGACAATTCGTTCTGGAAGAACAATATTGCTGCCACGAAGTGGGAGCAGCAGTGGCAGCTAGCATGTTGTGTATCTGTTTATAATAAATTATCACAGGTTTAGGCATTCCACCTGGATAGACATGTGTAATATTGTGAGTACGTTATGTTGTTCCTAGTTGTTTTACAGAAGCAATGTTAACATTTCAGCATTCATCAATACTATATTTACTAACATACCTGTGTTGATTTTTGGTTTGGCAGGTGCGATCAGTTGATGACACCGTTGAAGTCACTCCTATTCCGTTTAAGTTACTGCCCCCTCCAAAGATGACAGCACTTTCCACTGGATGTGTACGACGTGTTGTTCCTGAATCAGCTGATCCCAACTGACAAGAAGCAACTATACATCTACCTTGAAAACCTGAAACGTTCTGGATGCCACACAGAACCACTCTCCTTACCTATGGCCCCGGGGGAAATGTAGGTAATCTTATTTTTTAGATGCCACCGATAGTAATACGGCAACAAACCTGGCTCGCATTACTGCAAAAGTGATAGAAGGTGCTCCACGCTACGGCACTCGTCAGATGAGGCGTGAATTCAGGGAATCATGCAGCTTCATGGACATGGCTGATGATAAATCCATTTACTAACGAAATATTTATGTCGACAACTCTCAAATGACATGTCTGCCTTAGCGGATGAGGAACAGGCTGATATTGACAAGTGTGTAGATATGCTTTTTTCACTTGGTGAAACCTGGGCGCCCAACAAAGTATGAACAGTTTCAGCAGAAGGCAGAACAGTACATTGAAAACGTTGCTGAAACAGCAGTTGACGAGAGGCGACATGAATGCATCACCCACATAGCCACTGCTATGTCTGTACCGCATCTCCTTGAGAGTAAAGTAACCCAGCTTTCCTGACGTACCCGATCCCTTTCAAATTGGCTACGCCTTAAATTTTGGCCAAAGAATACAACAACATATGCAGCACTGCAGCATAGTTCGCCTAAAAGTGAAATATATGTTGCAACATAGACAGCTACGCGCACACCATGAAGATTCTCACAATACCTCAGCAGCTTTCAGATACCTCAAGGAGATGACAGTTAGGTTCCGTGAATACTGTGTGTTCCTCATTGTGGACGGCAAACATAAGGTAACGGTGGGCGAACCTGGTGCTCCATCGGCAGCTGTCGGGCGTGGACGACATGTCCTAGTTAGCATGGGCCAAACATTTCAAGTAGCTGACCACGAAATCTTAAAGATGCACTTACGCCAAGTGTCATATTTGACCGGGAAGTACCTGCGACAATTGAAGGATCCTTCTATGGGGGCAATTTACACGTGACACTGAACGACTCCGTGTTCACGCCTTCATCCCCAGCTCACCATAGCGCTAAAATGTCTGGCATCATAGTCGCGATAGTCGCCGTGTCATGCTTTCCGGGCATACACGTGGAGTTATCCGGCCGTTTGGGGAATTACAGAACTTGGTTCTCTAGTGTGGTGAACCCCGTGTTCAGGCCAAGCTGCCGGTGCACTCCGAAGTGCTTACCTATCGCACTGATGCTGCGATTGTTGTTGAATCTTTGGTGAGAAGGGAATTTGTCAACTTTGACTTGCTCTTAGGTGTGAATTCACACAGCTGTGCGAGGATGTTCACGCCCAAACTGAGTTGCTTTTGAATGTTTCGGTGCCTTCTGCGTTCTTCTGCCTATTATGCACAAAGGTTCGATATACATAGTAATGTCAAAGAGTAATTATAAAAGTTAGACAAAACATCATTGTTATGATCTTAAACGTCAAATATTGATTTTCAAAGTGTTGATTAAAACCATCGATTAGACCTCTGGTGTCAGAGGCGCAACAGGAGAAGCCTTAAAGTTGTGTGGAGTTACCCATGGGTGGCGCCATGCACATTTTCTCAACCGTTTCATATGTGACGATATCATGTTCTGTACGTGACGCATGTATTTTGTCCATATGTCACACAACACTTTTATATTAACGATAAACTAGTCGTCACGTGCGCAACTAATAGAACTAAAACAAATCCCTGCGGTAAACAACTTGGCATGATAATTGACATAGGTTCGAAAACATGTAATATATATATATATATATATATATATATATATATATATATATATATATATATATATATATATATATATATATATATATATATATATATATAGATAGGTTATTTTATTAGGACTTTCGGCACCACTAAGCCAGTCGTTCTATGTGATGCGAACAGGACTACATTTTAAAAACATACTTTTTTACTTGTGTGGATTTTTTTTACATTGAAAGGTCATATCAAGAAGAACATTAAAGCAAACAAATGGACTCTAAATGTTCCAGAGCATTATTCAATTTATTATGGACACTGCAAATATTAAAATGCCAAAAAGACACGTCCATTTTCAACTTTTCAGATCTTCAAAAAAGCGAGAAAATTTGAAATCTAGATAAATATGAAGTGTTATACATGCCTGCAATGCTAACGGTTATGTACCTGATAATGCAACTGTGCTCAATTTCTGAGCAGTGGAATGAGTTTTAAGCCATTTTCCCCAATTGTTACAATGTCAAACATTTCACCCAAACACAGAAGAACACGTAAATCAGCAGGACAATTACAAATATCCTTGGGCCTTTCACAACCAATAAATTCAGGCAGCTCACAACACGTGTGGCAGGTGATTGAAAATGGCTGTCAGTCTACTGTGCGTAGAATGAAAATCATAAATATAATAAATGGAACAATCGCTAGAAGGCAATACTTGCTCATTTATCGTCCCGCAAGTCAAAACACCATTTACAGTGAAGGTGCAGGTCGCACCTTAGATTTGTGTTGCCATGCTGCTATCTTGCTAATCATGTGCCGTAAAAGTTAACCTACCGCTTTAACCCACAGCAGTTTCGCGAGCCCCAACATTACGCTGTTCCGTGGATCCCTATTACAATTCTCGTATGTGCACGTGCCCCGCTCTTCCTGCAGTGACTGTGGTATACGATGTCAGGGGCGGAGTAAGTAAATGACAGCTACGCATTAGTGTGCACAATTACATATCATTTTAGTGTATCAGTTTCACGTTGCCACTTTTAATAGGGCCAATTTAATTATAAAACAATTACAATGTATTTTACCCCGAATTTCCCAACATTTGTATGAAATTGGTGACGAATATAAACATGAAATTCGTACGATATTTTCCTTGAAAAGTTGGTTTACAGCTTAGATATTAGTTATCATTGGCGCCACACAGGGTATGAACCATCAGACGACAACGGTGCTCCTCTCTACAAAGTTACCTGTGTAAACAAATTAGCATGTAACATAAAACATAAAGCAACAGTTGTTATGCAATAATATTATGTCAGGAGTAAACAAGACGTACGAGACAAGGTTGGACCACTAGAAAACAGTGCTCGAAATAAAATATCACACAGTTTTTAATGGCGGAATGCGGAATACCTAAATAGTTACTTAAGTTCAGTGTTTACTAGATAGGACATTAGTTCATTACCAGTTCCAGATGCTAAATTTCAGGATGCTAAATCGGACTATTTAGGGCAGTTATTTGTAATTCCAGAGAAGGGAATTGAAAGGCCTTGTTCCCAAGAAACTAACGTAACGACAGTTACATGGTGCTACACAGTGATTGAACATGTTATTAGAATAGGGTTGAACTACAATAAGTGCCATTTATCTCAATGGTTAGAAAATGTGAGTAAAAAGTATGTTTTTTTATGCTTTTGGAAACTGTTGGTGATTGTGATTAAATCCTGGATGTTAAGAGGAGATCAAATTAATTTGTTTTATATATTAAATGGGTATACAAATATTGAGAGAACAATTGTTTTCTCATTCAAGAAAGATAGTAAAACCAGAAGACATCAACTAACATTAGTAAAGGATCAAGGTAGATTGGACATCAGGAAGTACTCGATGTCACAGAGGAAAATAAATGAATGGAACACATTACCTACATATTGTGCAAATGTTAGCAGCGTGAATATATTTAAAACACCGTTGACATATACCTCAGGAGGGCGGGTTACAAATAGATGGACTCTCGATAAGTCAATGGCTTCCTTGTCCACTTAACATCTGGGCCAGCTCACCGATACAGTGGCTACGGCGCCCTGTAAAGGCAAAGTCTTTGTACCATTTTGTAATATTGGTGAAAATTGGCCTACCGCTGGGATTGTATTGTGAGGAGTTGCTATGTATCGAAGTTATTCAGTCTACTGCGTGTTAGCCAGCAGGGCATTTGTCTAGAATCAGGGTACACCTAGAACTTGTTAAATCTTGTTAAATTGTCCTACTAGGTGCGACATCTAGCGAGTAGAAACGCTAACAGCTCATATCGGATTGATCGCTTCGGTTGACAGCAGGAAAATGCCTGTTCCGGTGCTGGTCGACGTCACCGTTAGAACACGCAATATATATATATATATATATATATATATATATATATATATATATATATATATATATATATATATATATATATATATATATATATATATATATATATATTATATATATTATATATATATATATATATATATATATATAATATATATATATATATATATATATATATATATATATATATATATATATATATATATATATATATATATATATATATATATATATATATATATATATATATATATATATATATATATATATATATATATATATATATATATATATATATATAGTAATCATGCACAATACATACCGATTTTTGGAACTTTTTAAACATGGTGTGCCATGGTGTGCGTAGAAACACATTTAATCACCGTTTTCCATGCTCGAGTTCGCATATCAGTGTCGCCGTCTTGCGAACACAAGGCCCAAGATGATGCTCAATGCAGGCTCAATGTCCGATTTCGAGCTTCGAAAAATGTGGTTAGACGTGTTTATGCACAGCATGTTTAATAATTTGCTTGTTCCGTAGTTCAGTATGTATTGCGCATGCATTGTGCATGGTTGCTGTACATAGTGCATGTTAATAACGGCTACATTGAGGTGAACCCGGAGTCTAGTCAAATGTCCTGCAAGCTATTACGTAGTAAACTGAATACCTTCGATGCACGGCACAACAATAACACAGCGGTAGGCAAATGTTCACCAATATTACAAAAGGGAACACAGGATTTGCCTTTAGTGGGAGCCGTAGCCATAATAGTGGCGCAACACATTGGGCTGGGAACCAGTAAAGCAACTCGTCTTATGCTATCTAATGATCTCGTTTTGGAACAAAATCATTCGTTTATGTCCGGTATTGAATATACCTTGGCGTGTTACTTGCAAGTTCTGCCAGATGGTGGAATCTTCTTAGTTTTCTTCTTCGTCGTCTTCTAATTAATTGTCTACCATATAGCCGTGTGTGTGTGTGTTTGCGTGTGCGAGTGCGCGCGCGCGCGCGTGTGTGTGTGTGTGTGTGTGTGTGCGTGAGTGTGTGACGATGTTGCGATTCCCAGAGTAATATGAATTCATTAATACACGAGAATGTATCTGACGGAGGGAGAGAGGGAGAGAAGTAGATAGTGAAAGAAAGAGAGAGAGAGAGAGAGAGAGAGAGAGATGCATTTATTTTGACCAAAAACATATGATCAATAATATCGAATACAAATCAGGAAATTAAAGTTGAAAGCGGAAAAAACAAAATAAGTAATACGCGGTGTACCAACTTATGCTAAAATCCTGCTGTTAGTTCATTTTTACCGAAAGCGTTTATTACACCTATGTCAGATATTACCTTACGTATGTAATGTATGTAAATTGATCACTTTATCTCATATATATATATATATATATATATATATATATATATATATATATATATATATATATATATATATATATATATATATATATATATATATATATATATATATATATATATATATATATATATATATATATATATATATATATATATATATATATATATATATATATATATATATATATATATATATATATTCAACAATGTAAACGACAATTTGCTACACGAAAATAAATACGTCAATCTGTTCCAAGACCAAATTTCTTGATGTTAACATCAAATACAACGGTTTACCGGATTCAACATATATCTGACATGTTACATTACCAAATAAAGTAAAAGTTAACAACCAACTGTAACGTTATGTTGCTAACCTATGTTTAGATCAGTTGCTTAACTTGTTGTGTGACATCGATGTTCTATCCATCCTTTCGAGGTTCTCTCTGTTTTTTCAAGAGGACGAAGAGAACATGTATATATTAACGAAATGTATATGTCTCAGACACGCATATTATGGAATGTGTTTACAATGCCAAACGACAAGTAATTAGACAAGTAGTAAGTGAACCTCTCTCTCTCTCTCTCCCTCCCTCTCTCTCTCTCTCTCTCTCTCTCTCTCCCTCTCTCTCTCTCTCTCTCTCTCTCTCTCTCTCTCTCTCTCTCTCTCTCTCTCTCTCTCTCTCTCTCTCTCTCTCTCTCTCTCTCTCTCTCCCTCTCTCTCTCTCTCTCTCTCCCTCTCTCTCTCTCTCTCTCTCTCTCTCTCCCTCTCTCTCTATCTCTCTCTTGTTCAGAGTATCTTGACTGGTCACGATTAGTGAAAAGAAAAGTTTGAAGTGGGTATTTATGTGGCCGCCCCATGCCACGATCAGCTCCACATAGACACGATAACTAAGCACACCTATGGTTATGTCAACCTTTGAACTAGGGCGACATA
This sequence comes from Lamellibrachia satsuma, assembly GCA_033239005.1. Lineage (NCBI taxonomy): Eukaryota > Metazoa > Annelida > Polychaeta > Sabellida > Siboglinidae > Lamellibrachia > Lamellibrachia satsuma. The sequence goes on from BSQZ01000011.1 coordinate 3,313,062, forward strand.
CATGTTAAAGCAGTGTTTCGTTGACTTTCGATCACACCTCCGCATAAATAAAGCTATACATTCAACGGAAAAAAGAATGAGTGTCTGGCAGCCTTACATTTGTGGCTTTGTTTTTCATAGATTGACGGAGCCTGTTGCGGTTGCTATAGGAACAATTGCGACGCAAACGCTAAATATCGACATTTTCCCAGATAAACTAATGATTGGGAAAGTTATCAAAGTCTCCTAAAACACACACTGTTCAGTAATTATATGAAGCAAAAAAATATACAAGATACAAAATACAATACACAACTACATATTTATTGGAACGTACCAACACGTCGAACGTACACGATCAGTTAGGCCTACGTCTGACACATCGAGACGTCCACCGTTCGACGACGCTGCAGCTGACACAACACACACCCGTGATAGAATTTGCGTGTGTTTTCTAGCGTACCCTAAGGCTATTCTTGTGTGTGATATATAGGCATGTTTTGAAGACATTTTTTATTTTTAGCTGAAGTCGCCCCGCTGTTTGGTGCATAGACTGGGTTAAGTTAATTTAGTTTTACATATGCCGACGTCAACACTGGTTAGCCGTAAACTCTCGCGTTCTATGTCACCTAGTAGGTGACATAGAACACGAAATTTCACCAGCGGCGACAATTTTGCAGATGTTGATCAAGATAATCTCAGGAATACCTTCCTCAATGTGGTGGTGTTGCTTGGCATAGGCCTATATTTGACTTTGATTATTAGTAACTGTAGTGGAGAGGTATTTTTCCAAATTGAAACTGATCAAGGATGGTCACCGATGCACAAAGAGCCAGTACAGACTGGATCATCTGGATATATTCTCAGTGGTATTGTATTTGGATGTCACTGTTCTCTTTCTTTGCTAACGAGAGATTGTACCCTTTCTATTTTACACTTTTTGTACTATTTTCTGGTATGTCGTGATATGGTGTATTTCTTGCTGCCGTCATCGACAACAATATGTGAATGCCCACGCTCAAACACGGCATAGGGTTACCTCCATAGTCAATACGACGTGTCTTGATATTCGTCTTCTATACACTCGGTACGGGCCCACACAAAAAGTTTGTTCCAGGCCCCCACAGTGTTACTCTGTCACTGAGACGTGCACACAGAGACGATGCTGCAGCTGACCCAACAACCCCACGTGATGCAATATTTGTTTGGTTGTTAGCGTGCCGTGCCGTGTTAAGCAGTATACCTAACTGACCGCTTCTGTATAAATTATCAATTAAACGAGTGACACGATATTGTTTTGGCAATAATTGCCCTAACATTATCGTTACTGTCACTTTTAGGGTGTGAGGTCGTACGACGGAAAATTTAATAGTACAATCAAACGTGGGATTTCGGGAACACATGTACTTATTTACTTTATATGTTGTGGTGCTTGCCTCTTATGAGCATATATAGTTATTTGCATCGCACGCTACCTTTCATAGTGATATTTCTTAATGTCTGAAATGTTCAGGCTAAGCTGGACACAGAAAAACATACGGACAATTGCGCACCTGAAAACAATTTGAGCAGGCGTTTACGTGGCACAAGGTTCAGGGTCGCTGGCCATAAACCGTACTCCTGCTACAAGTGGAATGACTGCAGAATTAGATTTAAGACGAATGATCGTGCGATAGATGGATTTACATATAAAATGTTATCCCCGAGCGGGATATTTTAGCTTTTGGTGCGTCCTCTGAAAGACACAGCATGCAGACACAGCAACTTGGTGCACGCGAACCCGGGTTCTCTCGATGGATAGTCCGGTGCTCTAACCGATGAAATACCGCGCCCCATACGAACTACTAACTTATTATACACAAGAAATAAAATGTTTTCATCATTGTGATCCAAAACGCACGCACGCACGCACGCACGCACGCACGCCCGCACGCACGCATGCACTGGTGTGTGTCCGCGA
>BSQZ01000011.1:3320000-3355000 GCA_033239005.1 Lamellibrachia satsuma
ACTGTGCATCAACTAATGGCGCCTCCAGGATGTTCCAGGCAGTTAAGGTGCAGGGCAAAGAATTAGCTTCTGTATTCCTCTGTGTTGGTTCTTTTGTGTTTGCATTGGTAAAGGTGATTTGCGCGTGTGCGTCTGTCAGCAGGTACTAAAATGAAAAATGTGTCCATGGACGTCTGTATACAGTAATGTTAATCGTAAGTTTTTCTTCAATCGTGCGTGACGCTACTGTGGTAGTCGTAGTCGCCTTTACCAAAACGGACAGCTCTTCATTGCATAGTTTCGAATGCTTTAATGTCTCTTTTTAAATGTGGGTATTCTAGAACAGGTCCAACGAGAGTGCACAGACTCTTTCGTTCAGTATCTGACGAATTTTTTTTTAATTTCCCCTTAATAATGATAAGGTAGCATTTGCTTTATTGCATGTTTGGGAGACCAGTGTTGACCGGGACAGTTTGTCCGTGACCGGCACTCCAATATTTAACAAGATTTAACAAGATTTGCCATCCAAGCCAAAGGCCCAGATGGCAAGTGGACAAGGAAGCCATTGGCTTATCGAGAGTCCAACAATGTTCACCTACTTATAACCCGCCCTCCTGATATATGTGTCAACCTTGTTTTTAAACATATTCACGCTGCTAGCAGTTACACAATCTGTAGACAATTTGTTCCATTCATTTATTGTCCTCTGTGAGAACGAGTGCTTCCTGATGTCCAATCTACATTGATCCTTTACTACTTTTACCTCATGTCCTCTAGTTCTGCTATCCTTCCTGAGTGAGAAAAACATATTTCTATCAATATTTTCATACCCATTCAATATCTTAAAAACTTCAATCTGATCTCCTCTTAACCTCCTTGTCTCTAGAGTTGTTAAACCACATTCTTTCAGGCGTTCTTCATAACTAAGGTCTCTAAGTTCTGGAATCATTTTAGTTGCTCTCCTTTGTATGCGTTCAAGCGTATCTATATCCTTCTTACGATATGGTCTCCATGCTTGTATACAGTATTCTAAATGAGGTCTAACTATTGCTTTATAAAGAGGTATAATTAACTTTTTTCCCTTGTATGTTATGTTTCTTCTAATCAATCCACTTCCCTTTATCAACCTGTTACAGTAAATGGCTGCCAAGTGAGTAGGATCTAGATTTAAACTCGAACTTCTGGCAATTATCATTATATTTCACTTAGAATCATTAAAGTGCATGCCCCAATAATTTCCTCTTTTTTTAGTGCATTTAAGTCTGCTTAAAAGGCTGACCGGTCCGCCCGTGTATAGATGGGTTTGTATAACAGACAATGGTCTGCAAACAATTGGACCCTGTCTGTTACATGCATGAGTAAATCATTTTTATATGCTAAAAACAGTAGAGGGGACTAGAACAGTGTCTGGGGTACGCCTAACTCAACATTAACATTTTTAGGAAAGGTCCCATCTACAAGGATACCCTGGGTATGGTGTTTCAGGAATCTAGTTATCCAGCAATGGATGTTTCTATTTAAGCCATATTGATTGAGTTTAGAAGGAATTTGTTGAGGGGTACAGTGTCAAAACATTTAGAGAAGTCGATAATAGTAATATCTATTTGGATTCTGTCATCCCTGAATTTCTGTATGTATTGTAGCGTTGTTACCAGCTGTGAATCACATGAGTGATGTTTTTTGAAACCATGTTGGACGGAAGTTACATTATATTTGTTAAGATGTTTTCTGACATGTGAGCAGATGATATGCTCGAGTAATTTACATGCTACACACGTTAACGGAATTGGCCTGTAGTTGGCCGCTTTGTAGACACTGCCTTTCTTATACATCGGTGTAACGTCTGCTTTGCTGCAATCCAAATATTCCGTCATAAACTATGCACAAATAAAACACTATCCTTCAATTTGTGACTGAACAGCACAACGCTTTATACAAATGTACCATATTTATCATGAATTGACAACAAATGGGACAGCCCGGCTGTACCTCTCTTGGGCTTTATGACAGACTGCGAGACCCGGATGTTAACGTCACCGGGCATGATCCTGGGTCAGTTGACTTTGCCACATGACCAGACTCTCCTGGTTCTGGTCTGCGTCCTTCTGGGTGTCAAGCCATCCCCATATTGTCTGGGATGCGTGGTGCTGTAGCAAGACGAGTACCAATTATACCATTATGGACTGTGGCCAAGCCGTGATAAAATTGACTTATTTTGTCGATTGCGAATAGCCGCTTCATATGCGCTCCTTCTAATATTGTACATTTGGCTTTGTTACCATCTCGGGCCGGAAACCTGCTTCAAACGCATTAGTATACCTACAGTAGTACAAGTCAAACATCATACAACATTAAAACACAACATACATGTAATGGTTAAAATGAGCCTGCCGGTTTTAATACAATGCACCAGGCACATGTGCGAAGTTATGAACTTTTTGAAATAACTGTCATCGCTAAAAAAGATTGTACGTTACGCACTGTCGTCACACCTCAGATATGTGTCGCCATGCTGCTAGCTTGCTATTCATTACGTGGCACAAGGTTCAGGGCCGCAGGCCATAACCAGTGTTCAAGCTGATCCATGTGGAATTGATGGATCTATAGCCCGTGATACCGACTTCCGTCAAGCTTCGCCTTAGCAACCATGTTTATATATTTAGAGACTGAGTCGCATATTATGAAAACAGTGAAGATATGGGCACGGAGGACTTGCAATTCGGACACCAAATACCACGATAGACTGATACATTTAATTGGCTTTTTGCATTTCCCGAAAATCGTTCAGCGATCGACATAAATGTTTGAAATGGATACAGTTACATTGCCGCCTCTTTTCAAGCTCAGCTCAAAGTAGACCAGATAAAACATATATTTGCAACAAGGCATATCATGTCAAGTTATGTTCCAGGGCGGCATGCATTTGACAGCAATTTTTCATTGACATTCCGTCACACCCCCGCATATATAAAGCGATAAATTCAACAAAACACACGACTGAATGTCTGGCAGCTTCACATTTTGCGGCCTCGTTTTTGATAGTTTTAAGGAGCCTGTCGAGGTTGCTTTGCAAACAGTCACTTCATGGATCCGTCAATTTACATTGAAATAAAGGTGGGCATGTATGCTTTTGCGGACATCACGGAAAGTAATATCAGTACCAAAATCTTGTCTAGTAAATCTGGTCTCCCAATCGTGTCAACTCCAAAAAACACAGCTAATTGATGTCGTCTCTTGTTTTTCCTCGCCTACTATCTTGCGGAATACTTTAACATAGGTAGCTGGTCTGTGCCATTCAGTTGCCAGCAATGAGTGTAAATATATGAATTTAGAAAACAGTCATTCTGTTTCCTAATATGAATGAAACACATCATTAATCCTTGGGTTGTATAAAATGCATTATTGTATTCCGTTTCATGTACACTTCCCAGTTCTCGCACCCATTTAAAAGTCGTGTCTATTCCGCATATCTTAAGTTTTCAATCATGATATTTTGCAGGACACTTATACATAAATCGTTATTTACATTGTTCGTTTTGTTAACAAGTAACACATAGCTATTTTAAAAATAAAATTTGGTAACTGAATATATTTGAAACAATGTGGAACTTTTTTCTGAAATGTTCAGTTGTCCCACATAATGTCGATGTGCACATTGACGGTAATGTATCATGTGTGTACGTGACTGTAATCATATAAGTTGACACTGGGCAAAGACAAAATCCGTGGAGACCATCATATAGCCGTATCCTGGCAAGAGATGTTGTCTCTGTTTCAGCTCCGAGGTAGTCCTACTCGGAAGTTTTTCGAAGAACTTCGTTAAGCTGAATCAGGTAAGTGTATGTTCTCTTTCAGCGATTGGGGACTTGTTTTCATATATTATTCTAGTTCGCCTGTTATAAAAAAAACGTATATAAGGACATGACGCTCACTGGTGAATGTGCATTATATTAAATAGTGGATATATCACAAGTACGTATATTTATTTAACATCGCAGTTTATCTGGATCCTCTCAACATGTTGCAGGGATGCTGGTCGAATGTTGTATTATTCTTGATGCAGATCGACTTTGGCGTGACAATGCCTTTCAGTGACGTGCTGCTATTCGTCTTCCTGGCGTATTCCCTTGTGGTGACATGTACGACTGTTGTCCCTTGTGGTGACATGTACGACTGTTGTCCCTTGTGGTGACATGTACGACTGTTGTCCCTTGTGGTGACATGTACGACTGTTGTCCCTTATGGCGACATTTACGACTGCTGCAGTGAGTGTCAGGATTAATAAACCGTTTTGTGTCGAGAAATGGAAAGATTACAAATGGATATTGTTAAAAATTAATACAGGAGTGAGAATAATTAAAAACAATACAGGCAACATAAGATTGTGTTTATTGTGTTTCCTGTGAATTGATGGGTGTAATGGTGTACACTTTCATATAACCCTATAAATTCAGTACCGGAAATTGGTTAAATAATTCTATTTTTACAAACACAGTACACGGTGCTCTACAGAATGTCGTAAAAAGGAAATACCAATTTCAGTTGAACATTCCCTATGATACAGACCCATTATAATCGCAGCATATATTCTCATTCAATACTTTATAGCATCGTCGTAATATTTGTTAACTGTGTTGTCTAGCATAACTTCAAATATATTCTTATTTATAGGAAGATTATCCCAACGTGGACGTAAAACAAGAAGCCGACGAGGCGTCAGATGAGATCTGATTTGAGAATGACGCATACAATAAATGGCGTTACTCAAGTCAACATTTACATGCTATTGGCTATAATGTGCGGTAGCAAACACAGTTAATTGTCAACCGAAGTTTATCAAGTATCTTTCAACATATATTGTTTACTGATAATGTCTTATATATATGTCCACTGATTTATTATGCATATATAATTATTATTAGCTCGTGAAGGTAATCAGTGGCCACTCTTGAAAACTAGGACCCGCCATTTACCATTTACTTAAGTAAAACCTTACATTTTTCGATATACCGTTTGTAAACATTTGTTAGCAGAAAATAAGACTTCTGGGAATATATATATGTGATATATATATATATATATATATATATATATATATATATATATATATATATATATATATATATATATATATATATATATATATATATATATATATATATGTATGTTTAATAGGTGAACACGCAACCGAACAATAGCATTGTTTGGTGTGTACCCAAGGCGACAGCGTGGATATGGCGCGAGTATGACTCGAAACTATAAGCCTTATTTTCAGTAAACACCACACGTGTCCCATATACACACTTCACCAGTCGCAGAAGATCAATGATATATACAATCATACACACGCAGAATATATATATATATATATATATATATATATATATATATATATATATATATATATATATATATATATATATATATATATATATATATACTTGATTGAGACTAGAACATGATTAGTGGCATTTGTCATTCAGAGACAACACACAACAGAAAGGTAAGCGCCGCAGCAGGACATGTGCTTCAAGGTGTCATTGTATTATATTACTGCACGTCATGATATCGCTGTGAGAGACGCCATATATTGTCTGTGGTCTTCTTAACATGTACGTTTTCATTCATGTTAATGTAGCGTGTGTGTGTGTGTGTGTGTGTGTGTTGTGTGTGTGTGTGTGTGCGTGCGTGCGTGCGTCCGTGCGTGCGTGCGTGCGTGCGTGCGTGCGTGTGTGTGTGTGTGTGTGTGTGTGTGTGTGTGTGTGTGTGTGTGTGTGTGTGTGTGTGTGTGTGTGTGTGTGTGTGTGTGTGTGTGTGTGTGTGTGTGTGTGTGTGTGTGTGTGTGTGTGTGTGTGTGTGTGTGTGTGTGTGTGTGTGTGTGTGTGTGTGTGTGATTTATTTATTTCGGTCAATTTTGGCAAATTCAAATACTACATGGTTGATGAATTTAAAGGCTACATCTAACATGCCTAATAGTTATTTGTAAATTATGTGGTTTAGCACAATGGGTTAAACGTCAAGCAGTAAAAACGGTAACACAATTATGATCCGCCACATTATGTGTCATGGACAATCTTTTCTTGAAATTTGCCAATCTTCTACGCCACATAGTCGCCCAGAAACATATATTTTGTACATTAGTCCATAATTTGACAGCATAATTTATCTATAAGGTAACGTGAATTATCATCCGTCATATAACGTGGCATGACGGAGTGGACTGTTACGCAGTGGACTATTTCCACAATATTCTTATTTATTCTTAATATTATTCACATGCTTTTATTTAATTGCGTGACTGAGTGGACATGTTTAGCTTTTCCCTAGTAATTATAAACTGCAAAAAAGGTAGTCTTTTCTTTCATAATATTTTGCATACGATTATCACGCTACACAAGAGTTCTACCCTTGTGCTACAAGTTGTAAGTTCGTTTTCGCTGCGTGGCTTATACATGCGTAGTATGCATGCGTTAACATATTGACATATAACTCAGCCATTCGGGCGCCATTAAGAACTATTCCAATGCGTTATATGAGTGTGTAATGCCTAAAATAAAATAAAAACTCAAACTAATCGAGGCAAAAATAGTTCGAGTCTGCGCAATGTTTTAGAAGGGATTCGTGTTATATGTCGCACCCATCACCAGTAAGACACACACTAGGATCTGGATCTGGATAATTACTCAGCAACATCCTATTGGAATATTGCGCAGAGTGTTTATTTAAGAAAGTCCTTCTCTAGGGTTAGTGAGTCCATCACAGGTTTTTTCATTTCCCTGCGTCGGATCTTTTACTCCCCCTTGTATATACACCAGATAGAATTGACCGACAGCTTTCACTGTCTCTTCTGAAAGTGGGGTAAATGAAATTGCTCAAGCTTCGAAACGGCGGCGGTGGAATCGAACCACCGTCCTCTCGATCGACTGGTGCCTTAGATATTAGACCAACCGTTTCCCATACTAAGCTAATAAAATGCAACCGAGTCAGCGAACAATCCACGACTCTATGTATTAATAAAATCATGCGACTGATCGACGAAAACTGCACAGCAAAATGTGTAGCAATTCTTGTGCGCACCGCTCCGTAGAGCTATGTTCTGAAACTTACTTCCTGCTACTTGGACTTGGTGCAGCGACTTGAATTTGGTGTAGATCATTTACAGAAAAACGCGGTATATCAAATAGAATAAGTATTACTATTGCATATATATTATACACAAACGTATTGTAGACATATATTAGGAAACAGGTTTCGTTAATTATTAGTCAGAGGGAGTATTTTAGAGTAAGTTTGTTTCGGATTCTGTCAGGGAATTCAGCGAGCGTTAATAGGGTTTTTTACCATCCGAAAATTGAGATAGCATAGTGAATAGTCAGTAACATTGGAATATTGGTTAGAATAAGTATTAGTATTATACATATATTGTTCACCAACTTCTTGTAGACATATATTAAGAAACCGTTTTTGTTAACAGAGTTAGTATTTTTTCCCGGATTCAAACTCAACGAGTGATAAAAGGGAGTTTGTTTACAGGTCGTGAATGAATTCAACCCATGCAACGAGCTATCGTTTACATTGTCTAACACATGTATATAAGATAGTGTGATTTATTTACTTAAATTACATACATAAGGTAATATATGACATAGTGGTAGTAAACGTTTTCGGTAAAAAGGAATTAACAGCAGGATTTATTTACTTAAATTACATACATAAGGTAATATATGACATAGTGGTAGTAAACGTTTTCGGTAAAAAGGAATTAACAGCAGGATTTTAGCATAAATTAGTACACACTGACTTCGTTGTTTTGTTACACAGTGTTCGCTAGGTGGCAGGGTTTTTTTCTCATGCGAGGTTAATAGAAGACACAGTTATCAAGTATATTAGCCTAAAGTGTTCTTTTGATCACAAAACAGCCTTATTCAAGGCTAACGTAGCAAACTAATTAAAACTAAATTGTATGATGGCGCCGTGCAAACGGCAGTTAAAGGCCACAAGGCATTTAATTTGTGGCAGTTGCAGTAACTGGGTGGACTTCGTCAAGTCTGGGTGCGAGAAGTCCTGGGCTGAGGTCCAGGCAGATAGTTTTAGTTTTGAGTGTAGGGGATGTACGAAGATGAAGGAACTAGAGGTGGAGTTGGAAGAGCTGAGGCTGCTCGTTGTGGCAATGGTGGGAAGGGAACAGGGGGGTTGTGCCAGTAGTTCCCGTGGGGGAACAGTAGATGATAAAGTGGGGAAAGACACAAGAGATGCTAGGACGTGCTCACCGCAGCCTGGGAGGAAGCTGAGAGGAAGGAAGGTGACAGGTCGTAGGGAGACGGGAAGGAAAGGAACGGGAGGGAAGACAAACGGAGTGAAGGAGTGGGGAGTAGGGGAGACAGGAGGGAAGGAGAAGGGAGTGAGGGAGACGGGAGGGAAAACAACAGGAGTGAAGGAGAGGGGAGTGGGAGAGACAAGAGCAAAGGAATGGGAAGTGGGGGAGACAGGAGGGAAGGGGTCAGGACAGAATGTGATGGAGGGGATCGAAATGAAGAGTTATTCTGCAGCAGTGATAGAGGGGGTGAGGAAGAGAGCGAGGGTGTTTGTGGGGGATTCGATAGTTAGGAAGACCGACAGAGTCTTAAACAAGGGAGATGATGTGGTGGTCTGCTTGCCTGGAGCCAAAATAGAGGCGATAACTGAGAGGGTAAAAAACATTGTAGCCTCGGGTAAGGGTGGATCTGTTTTAGTACACGTAGGGACAAATAACGTAGATAGGGAGGGTACAACTGCCATAGTTAGGAAATATAGGCAGTTGGTCAGAACACTAAAACAGACGCGGGTTGAGCAGGTAATACTGTCAGAAATTTTACCTGTAATGGGCAGGAGGGGTCACAAATATCGAAATTGTCGGGGGATGGCAATTAACATGTTAGTCCAGAAGCTATGTAGGGAAGAGGAAGTTGGATTTGTGGATTTATGGGGAAGTTTTGTTGGGAGGGCTGATATGTACATGAAGGATGGGCTTCATTTAAGTGGAAAGGGGGCGGCAGTATTCGCGGACAAACGTTCAGCAGCAGTAGATAGTGACCTGGGTACAATGACAAATATTTTTGGAAGTAAACATTCTTTAAACTAGAAGTGCATGTGGGTTACCTAGATGTGTCTCAAGCAGAACAACAGGCCACCAGCACAGATAAACTAATATCAATATCAAATCATCCGAAAAACATCTTTGAAAAAGGTTATAGATGCGAATGTTTAAATGCAAGGAGCATAGTAAATAAGAAAAACGAATTAAATATTATGGTAGAAGATATTGACCCTCACATAATTGGTATAACTGAATCATGGGCCAACGTAGATATAACAGATGCAGAATTAGGACTGGCAGGATACGTAATGTTTAGGAAAGATCGAATAGGAAGAAGGGGCGGGGGAGTTATTTTATATGTTAAAGAATCTATTCAGGCTTATGAAATAAAACTAGAAAGGGAAGCAGATTGCGATGGAGCTGTTTGGTGCAGAATTGTTTCAGGAAATTCAAAATTAACTATTGAATTAGTTTACCGAAGTCCAAACATAAACGAAGAGGACAACACAAAAATAAAAAACGCTATAAAGAAGTTAGTAAAGGGGAATGTATCATAATGGGAGATTTTAACCGTGGACACATACAATTGAATTCTCTAGAGAGCACAGGGATTGAGAACCAACAATTTCTATTTTTAATCTAAAATAACTTTCTTACTCAGCACGTACTAGAACCAACCAGGGGAGAAAATGTATTAGATATAGTTTTATCACCACAAAAAGAATTAGTGGACAATGTAAAAATATTTGAACCATTGGGTAATAGTGACCGTAATCAAATACATTTTGACATCAATGTAAAATCAGAAAGTAAAAATAAGAAAACGTACAAGAGAAACTTCCATAAAGGTAACTACAAAGATATGAGAAAATACTTAGCAAAGCTAGATTGGAATAACATGCTGATGAATAAGACCGCAATTGAATGTTGGAATATTCTAAAATATGAAATTGAGAGTATCATCGATAAATTTGTTCCCTTCCAAAAACAAGGAAAACGGTGTAGAAAGAAACACTTGTCAAAAGATGCTATTAGAAAAATAATGGTAAAACAAACTATGTGGAGGGTTTATAGGCGTACCAGAAAGGAAGAAGACTATGAAAAATACAAATAGGCACTTAATGCAGCTGCAACTGAAATCAGACAATCTAAAAGAAGCTATGAGCAAAAACTAGCATGTAACATAAAAAATGACAGCAAGAGTTTTTATGCATATGTGAGGAGTAAACAAAACGTACAAGACAAGGTTGGACCTCTGGAATACAGTGCTGAAAATATAATATCACAGGGGTTTTTAATGGCGGAAGACCTAAATGGTTACTTCAGTTCAGTGTTTACCAAAGAAGATATTGGTTTATTACCAATTGCTGATGCTAAATTTCAGGGGGCTAAATCTGACTATTTAGGTCCGTTAGTTGTAACTCCAGAATTGGTAGCTAAGAAAATAAAGGCAATGAAGGATAACAAATCACCGGGAGTGGATGGGATTCCTCCAAAATTACTAATGGAAACAGTAGAACAAATCAGTATACCACTTGCAAGAGTATTCAACTTGTCATTAAAAGAGGGAGTTGTTCCGTTTGAATGGAGAGAAGCAAACATCATACCATTATTTAAAAAGGGTTCGATAAATAAGTCAGAGAATTACAGACCAGTGAGTTTAACGTCAGTGATTTGTAAATTATTAGAAAGGTTAATTAAAGACCATATTGTGGACTTCCTCGTTAAGCATAAATTATTAAATTCATCTCAACATGGATTCCTTAAAGCGAGGTCATGCTTAACAAATATGTTATGTTTTTTGGAAGAAATCACTAAGTGGATAGACGTGGGATCGCCAGTAGATATTATCTACTTAGATTTTCAGAAAGCTTTTGACAAAGTGCCACATCAAAGATTACTACTTAAATTAAAAGTCCATGGTATCGGGGATAGCATAACTGACTGGATAGAACAATGGCTGACTGACAGAAGACAAAGAGTTGTAGTAGATGGAGAAGTTTCAAATTGGAAATCGGTTTTGAGTGGGGTACCTCAAGGATCAGTATTAGGACCTATATTATTCTTAATTTATATCAATGACTTGGACGACAGTATAACAAGTAACGTACTGAAATTTGCGGATGACACAAAACTGTTTAGAAAGGTTAATACTGATGGTGATAAACAACATTTACAAAACGATCTAGACAGATTAGTGAAATGGTCTGAGAAATGGCAGATGCTTTTAAATTTTGGGAAATGTAAATGCCTACATACAGGACATGGGAAGTTGAATGTAAACTATAAAATGGGAGATACTGTTCTGGGTACTACTGTAAAAGAAAAAGACTTAGGAGTTACAATAAGCACTGATATGAAAGTTTCAGAGCAGTGTGGTATTGCAGCTTCAAAGGGTAATCAAATTCTTGGATTGATTAGAAGAAACATAACATACAAGGGAAAAATGTTAATTATACCTCTTTATAAAGCAATAGTTATACCTCATTTAGAATATTGTATACAAGCATGGAGACCATATCGTAAGAAGGATATAGATACGCTTGAACGCATACAATGGAGAACAACTAAAATGATTCCAGAACTTAGAGACCTTAGTTATGAAGAACGCCTGAAAGAATGTGGTTTAACAACTCTAGAGACAAGGAGGTTAAGAGGAGATCAGATTGAAGTTTTTAAGATATTGAATTGGTATGAAAATATTGATAGAAAGATGTTTTTCTCACTCAAGAAGGATAGCAGAACTAGAGGACATGAGGTAAAATTAGTAAAGGATCAATGTAGATTGGACATCAGGAAGCACTCGTTCTCACAGAGGACAATAAATGAATGGAACAAATTGTCTACAGATTGTGTAACTGCTAGCAGCGTGAATCTATTTAAAAACAAGGTTGACACATATCTCAGGAGGGCGGGTTATAAGTAGATGAACATTGTTGGACTCTCGATACCCCAATGGCTTCCTTGTCCACTTGCCATCTGGGCCTTTGGCTTGGATAGCAAATCTTGTTAAATCTTGTTAAACTGCAAGCGCGCGACGATTGTGGTGTGATTTGGTAGGATCCCGACGCGCTCCAAGCGGCGTTTTACGCCAGTTGCTACGATTGAGTTTTGTTGAGTTGTGGACCAACGTACATTGCCCGGCTCCAAATACGCAATATTTGATTACATTTTCGAATTGGTTCAACACGCGGCTCGGGTTTTGCTGAGTTGTGGACCAGAGTGCATCGAACGACTGATCAGTTTTTTTAGTCGAATAAATAATTGTATGCGACTCGCAAGAAAATATTTACCAATGTACGCTTAGCATTAAGCCATGTTCCATTAAACAGTCCAACGCATAGTAAAACACGAAATGTTCTTTCAAATAACACCCACCGTATAGCACCGATGTAAAAAAACTATATGTCTTGAAACGGAACAGTTGGAGACAAACCAGCCACTGTACAATGTTTAAAACAATGTATACAAAATACCAAATTGCTTAACCGCTAATATAAATTGTGATGAAATGACGGGTGCGCCTCTGGTGGGGTGTTTGCATAGGACTGTAAACAAACTTAAAACCAGTGGCGCCCTTGGTGGGTTGTTGCATAAACGGTAAACAAACTCCCAACCAGTGGCGACACTGGTGGGGTGTTTGCGTAGGACTGTAAACAAACTCCAAACAAGTGGCGCCACCACGCACTACGTTTATGTTATGGTAACGGTCCAGATAACATCGAACAAGACGACGATTAAAGCATTTTGAGAAAATTTCAAAAAGCGAGCGACACAATCATAAAACACAACGACGCGCGCATTTCTCCCAGGCACCAGGCACCAGTCACCAGTTGAACGTAAACATCCGACCGTAAGCGCCAATTTTTTACTACATCATCTATAGATAAACATTTGCCATCGGTCTTGTTTTAGCTTTGCAAGTGTAAGGATCCCACGTCGTATTTAAAAAATGTAATCATAAAAACGTTACACGAAGACATATTATGACAGTTCACCATGTGTACCTATGCAAATAAATATCAGCTACTAACACCTACTTAGTTGATATATTATTACTGGCACGGCATTGCACAATAACATGTGAATCTACAGTAATATCAGCTTAATAAATAGACAATTTATCTAAACCAATTTACCCCATATGTCGGAGTATTCTGCTCCATACGTATATACACTATTGCAACAGAAATAAAGTCGTGTCATTGGGGAAATCGCACCTATGGTACGTATGTCAATTATCGTTATCCGCTAGTTCTACGCATCTACATCACCTGGGAAGAAATATTTTTTATTATTTTTCCGACGAAATTCACCCACAATTACACTTTCTACGAACAATCTAATTACACATTGTAGTTATTACGTACAAGTGTACACGACGCTTTGCAAACAAGTATTTACAATTGCTTGCCCATCGTGAGTCTTTTTCGATTGTTACAAATTACGTTAGCCGTCGCTACACTGCTATGGCTGCTTCAGTTTTTTGGTGTCTCGATGTAGCGAATATGCGATGTTGGCAACACCACAAACAAATGGGTCGCTATAACATATTACTTCTTGCGTCGTGCGTCAACGAACAGTGCACCGTGGTCTATATATATATCAAACAACATCCATGGGTCGTTCCGCTCCGCTGGTGTCACCTATTGACATGCACGAAAGACTACTGACGCAATATCACGAAGGTGTAGGGCTTGTTTGACTGCCGACGACTCACAACGTTTATCGGTATGGTGCAGTGAAACTAATACTGTGTTGAGCATTTATCTTTTAAATGTATTTATTTTAGGAGTATATTGTAGTTGAAATTTGTGGCATCATTTGCTTTGTTGAACGCGCTACGATTGATCTCATGGCTGCTGCAATAACTAGGTCGTTGGTAAACGTGGGTGGAATACCGTGAAACAAGCAAACAAACAAACACACAAACATCAGTACTTTTGGAATTAATGCACGGGGGTGCATTGGCCAATCCCCCGCCCCGGCTTATGTTTTCAATTTATTTTCGTATGAAGCGTATTGCGACACTACATGGTAACATAGTAAACCAATGGGTGACTAAATGTGCCCCTCCCCACCCTGTTGGCTTCCCCTTGCGGGACTTATACGGTGACTAAATGTGCCCCCCCCCCCCGGCTTCCCCCCTGCGAGAATTAAAGCACAACAATTGCCAAAGCCACCAGCCCTTCTAATAATCACAAAAGGCGCAAAATCGGATAGTGTTATCGTAAAATGTTATTATTTAGCATTTTGTTGTCATTAATTTTCCGGTGTCTTGCAATTTGCTATAAGATATGTACGACTATAGTCGATGTCACAGTCGTATTGTGGTCTATTGAAATGAGCCACCAAGAGACATGGATGAGCAAAATATACTAACTGCGAAAAAGCATTTCAAATTTATCTGGTAGGCTTTGCATAGTAGAGTTGGTTGAAATGCACCACACAATTATGAAACTTTTTCACTCCGATGCGTCTTACTGTATGACAACGGTCCAAATAACATCAAACAAGGCGACGAAAAAAGCATTTTGAGGCAACTGAAGAAAAACGATTGACATAATAATAAAACACAAAGACGCGTGTGTTTCTGCCAGGCACCAGGCACCATCACCACGCACCAGACACCAGGCACCAGGCACCGGTTGAAGGGGAGACATCAGACCATAAGTGCCAATTTGTACTTCATCGTTTATAACAAAACATTTGTCACCGGTCTTGTTTTCTCCTTGCAATGGTAAGGATTACAGGTCTTATTTTCAAAATGTAATCATAAACACGTAGCACAGAGACATATTATGACAGTTCACCGTGTGTACCTATGCATATAAATGTCAGCTACTAACACCTACTTAGTTGACATAATATAATTCCTGACACGGCATTACGCAATTTTGTGTGCCTCAACAAAAATGTCTTACTAAATAGCACTTCTCACATCTTAAATTAATCGAGGAAAAGCACATTGAAGCAAGCATTAGCACAGGCGCACACTCAAATACACACATGCGTACGCACACACACGAACACATATTCGCATACACGCCAAAATAAGAAGTGCAGCGCCAGGGCGTGCGATGTTAAGCAGTAAAAGGTCCATTATTTATGCTACGCCAGTTGCGTATCCTTAATGCTTCTCTCTTTTGTAGCGTGTCGTACCACCAGCATTGCCGCACTTGTAATATTGTCCACACTGCGTGCACGACCCCTCTCACGCCCCCGACCGGCACGCAGCTGCGAGTAATAGTCAAAGTGATAAAGATACAGACCACCACTCTGTGAGTTACACATTTACTCTTTGTGTGGGTTATTTTACTCCCCTAGCACTAACACCAGTTAAAAGTGACTAACGACTAGCGAATCATCCGAAGCACAGATCGACACGGCAGCAGGTGGACTCGGAGCACCGTCCTCTCGATCGAAGTTTTATGTGCCACTACTGCCATGTCCGTATTACGGTTGTATTACAATAGTTTACCACGTACTACCTGCTGTTGTGGCAGCGGTCCATATACCATCAAACAAGACGACGAGGGAGGCCTTTTGAAGTCAACTGAAAAAGCAATCGACAGAAGAAGACAACGTAACGAAACACACGATCCTACCAGCCACCAGTCGAACCGACTACACCAGAACATACGCGCCGATATATATTCAACAAAAGCAATAACATATACAACACAACGGTAATTTTATTTCTTAGAAATGAACGAATTTACGCGGTATTTTGCATAAAAAAACACCATAGAACGTTCCACAGAGTGAGGTGACGAACGTATACTTAGGCCCTTAACTCCTCCTGGAGCACAGGCCACCCACAACATTTCTCCAGCGCCTCATGTCTTGGGCAATCCTCTCCAGTTGTTGCCAGCCATTCCCTGTTTGCTTGATGTCTGCCTCGAGGTCACGCCGCCAGGTGTTTTTGTCTCCCCCTCTTTCTCTTGCCTTGGGGGTTCCATGTCAGGACTTGTCTGGTTATGTTTGTGCTTGGCTTTCTCGAGGTGTGACCGAGCCATCCCCATCTCCTCTTAAGGATCTCTATCTCTAGGTGACACGACAGCAGGACATAATGCTACGGAAGGGATCCGACGCAAGAGCTACTCTGAGGTAGCGACAGAGGGAGTGAGGAGGAGAGGGAGTGTGTTTGTGGGGGACTCGATAGTTAGGAAGACTGAAACAGCGCTAAACATGGGGGACGACAATAGAGGCTATCAAAGAAAGAGAGTGGAAAAATATGGGTCCTGGCAAGGGAGGATCTATATTAGTATGCACAGGGACTAACAACGCAGTGAGGGAGGGCACAACTACCATAGGGACTAACAACGCAGTGAGGGAGGGCACAACTACCATAGGGACTAACAACGCAGTGAGGGAGGGCACAACTACATAATTAAGCAATAGAGGCAGTTAGTCAGAAAACTTAAGCAGACTCGGGTTGAGCAGAATATTGTGTTTGGGATTTTACCAATAATGGGAAGCAGGGGTCATGGATATGGAAATTGCCATGGATAGCAATTAACCCGCTAGCGCAAAGGTTATGTAGAGAGGAGGAAGTTGCATGTGTGGATTTGTGGGGATGTGTGTGTGTGTGTGTGTGTGTGTGTGTGTGTGTGTGTGTGTGTGTGTGTGTGTGTGTGTATATATATTTATATATATACAGTCTACTGAGTCTATTGCGTAGTTACATACGTCAACAGTAAAAAATGTGTGACTGAGTTAGTTGTATATATATATATATATATATATATATATATATATATATATATATATATATATATATATATATATATATATATATATATATATATATATATATGGCGCGGGGCGCACTGTGTACAATCTCGTTTTTAGTCCGCGGTCCGCATGAAAGAGATCCGTGGGCGGCAGATGACCCGTGGGCCGCAGGTTGCCGACCGTTGTTTTATATATTAAATAATATATTGAGACTTTTGAAATAAATTAGAAAGGGAAGCAGATTGCGATGAAATTGTTTGGTGAAACATAACTATTGTCAAACGTAGACAAAGAGCACAAACACAAAACAAACAAAACGCTATACAGGAAGTGAGTAAAGTGGAATGTATCATAACGGGATACATTCAATGGACATCTCTAGAGAGTACAGGGGGTGAGGACAAACATGTTCTATGTTTAATACAGGATAGCTTCCTTACCCAACACGTGCTAGAACTAATGATGGGAAAGACCGTATTAGATGTCGATTTTTCTTCACTGAATGAATTGTGGAAACTTAAAATACGTGAACCATTGGGTAACAGTGATCATAATCAAACACATTTTGTCATCAACATAAGATCAGAAAGTACAAATAAAAAAATGCAGGATAAACTTCCACAAAGGTAGATATAAAGATACATTGATAACATGTTGAGGAATTAGCAACTGAATGATGGAACATTCTTAAATATGAAATTGAGAATATCGTTGATAAATTTGTTCCCTTGAAAAACAAGGGAAACGGTCTAGAAAGAAAAACTTATCAAAATAAGCTATTAGAAAAAATCGAGCAAATTATGGGGATGGTTTAAAGACGTACCAGAAATGATGAAGACAACACAAATGATAAAAAGCACTTAAAGCAGGTACGACTGAAATTAGACAATCTAAAAGAAGCTATGAGCAACCATGTGCACGTAACATAACAAATGACAGCAAGAGTGTCTATGTATATGTCACGAGTAAACAACACGAATGGGACAAGGACACACCTCTAGAAGACAGTGCTGGAAATATAATATCACAAGGATTTTTAAGACCAAGAACAGTTCCAGATGGTAAATTTAAGGAGGCTTAATCAAACTATTTAGGGGAACTAATTGTAACTCCGGAAATGGTAGCAACGAAAATAAAGGCGATGAAGCTTAGTATATCACCTGGACTGGATGGAATTCCGCCCACACAGCAAATGGAAATAGTTGAACAAATTAGTGTGCTGCTTGCAATAGTGTTAAACTTTTCGTTAAAAGAATGAGGGGTTCCTTCTGAATGGAAAAAAGCAAACATCATACCATTACTAAGATACAATACACACCAGTGATTTTAACATTAGTGATTTGTAAATCATTAAAAAGGTTAATTAAATACCATATAGTGAACATCCTTATTAGGCATGCCTTATTAAATCCATCTCAACGTGTGTTCCTAAAAGCGAGGTCATGCTTAACAAACATGCTATGTGTTTGGAAGAAATTACTAAGTTGATAGATGAGAGATCACCAGTAGATGTTATCTAAGCCCATGGTATCGGGGGTGGCATAATGAACTGAATAAACAAATGGCTGACTAACAGAAGACAGCGTGTTGTAGTAGATGGGGAGGTTTCAAACTGGAAATAGTTTTGAGTGGGGTACCACAACGATCAACATTAGTATTTTTATTATTCTTATACGATCAAGATAAATTAGTTTTGAGTGGGGTACCTCAACGATCAACATTAGTATTTTTATTATTCTTATACGATCAAGATAAATTAGTTTTGAGTGGGGTACCTCAACGATCAACATTAGTATTTTTATTATTCTTATACGATCAAGATAAATTAGTTTTGAGTGGGGTACCACAACGATCAACATTAGTATTTTTATTATTCTTATACGATCAAGATAAATTAGTTTTGAGTGGGGTACCACACAGATCAACATTAGTATTTTTATTATTCTTATTCGATCAAGATAAATTAGTTAAATGATCTGAAAAATGGCAGATGGTATTCAATTTTGGGAAGTGTAAATACCTACATACAGGACAGGGGAACTTGTAAACTATAACATCGGAGATACTGTTCTGGGTACTACCGTAAAAGAAAAGGACTTCGTGCTGATATGAAAGTTTCAGAGCTGTGTTGTGTTGCAGCGTCAAACGGTTGTTAAATTATTGTGATCATTAGGAGAAACATAACGTAAAAGGAAACAAGCTAATTATAATATGTATCAAGCTACAGTTACGCCTCATTTAGTGTATACCAGTGGAGACCATATCGTAAGAATGATATAGATACGCATGAAAGAATGCAGAGGAGATCAACTAAAATTATTCAAAAACTGAGAGACCATACTCGTGAATAACACCTAGTTATAATATATAATGTGGTTTTAAAACCCTAGAGACAAGGAGGTTAAGAGGATGTCAAATTGAAGTTAATAAGATATGGAAATTGGAACTTGAGTGTCTTTATTCAACAGAAATAAATACATACAATATTTTTCTTTAATATAAAAAAACTGCCAGGAGACTCTCACTAAAGCTTATAAAATATGCCACTAGCGCGAGAGCCATATACAATGGTTGTTATCCGTGTACATACATTGTCTACAACATGTTTTACATAATTGTCAAAGTTTATTGTCACATTTTATCCTAAGATAGGACATGGTGATCATGTGTAGCATAAGTGCATATGTAGCAGTTAGCGTTTGTGCAGGAATTCCGAAATAGAAGATGTCTCGTAGAAATTCCTTATGTTGTACTGGTAACGTCCATGTAGATATATAATTAAGCCGCCATGACCTGAACAGTTTTTACCTTGATGAATTATATTATACTTAAGAATATGATATTGAGATAAGTCTAAATCCTCTGAGAGTCAGCTTTCCTGTAGACATATTGCACTAAAGCCAGTGCCTTTGTTGCACAAGTCCAGTAGAAGTAGAGAGAGGTAGTTGAACTTTGTATTAATGCTTTGAATATTTAAGCTGAAAACGGTAAAATTATTTTTAGTTGAAGCAAGAGCATCGTTTAGTTTTAGAGTCTATATACGCCGAGTGCGTGAACATAGCTATGTCTTCAGTATTGTCATCTGAATTACTGAGAATGTGATTCAGGTTGTTTGCAGCTGAGCACCAAAATTTACTAGTATTCTGTCTTCCGATACGCTATTGAATGGGCATGAATATAATGATAATAATGATTTTTTATCATTCAAGAAATATAGTAGAATGGAGGACATGAAGTAAAGGATCCGTGTTGATTGGATATCAAGACGTACTCATTCTTACAGAGGACACTAAATGAATGTAACAAAGTATATGTAGAGATTGTGTAACTGCTAGCAGCGCGACTATGTTTAAACACAACAGTTATTCATATCTCAGGACGGCGGATTTGCAGATACATGAAAACAAATTGGACACTCGATAAGCCAATGACTTCCTTGTCCACTTACCATCTGGGCCTTTGCCTTGGATAACAGTCTTGCTAGATCTTGCTAAATATTGTAAGTTCACGTTGGCGCAATTACAAAGGTAGACTATTTATATAATGTTTAAACCTCTATATTAAGTTAATATTACTCAATTGTGTGGTAGGCAAAACTGCAATCCCTCGTAGCATCACATTTTAGTGGCCTGAACAACTGCAGTTTAAACTGTACATATCAATGTAATGTATGATCCAAACGTATTAATCATGACGTAATATTACCCCATTTACGCGGCGATCTTGCTAAATGTTGTAAGTACACGGTGGCGCAAATACAAAGGTAGAATATTTCTATAATGTCCAAACCTCTATATTAATTTAATATTGTTCAGTTGTGTGGTAGGCAACATTTTTAATTACCTCTTAGCATCACATTTTAGTGGTCTGAACAACTGCAGTTTTAAAATGTAATGTATGTCCAAACGTATTAAGCAGATCGCGTAATATTCAGTATTACCCCGTTTACACGGCGCTAACGGATCGCGATCGTGATAGCAAAAGTTACGCGACGCTGTGATCGCGATCCCACTTGATTTGATCTTGTTTGATTTATCATCTTTTCCAACTCTATTCTCTCATGAACGCATACAAATCCAACATTTAGAATATCGATCTCGAAGCCAAAAGGTTGCTCTGATTGTTCTAAAAAATGTGTATTCTATTAAATGTGGCAATTTTCCCGCGAACAGTATACAGCGTTGCGTTTCTCACAATTCGTGCGTCGCATAATGTTTCTTATTCTTGATACTAGACTGGGTAATTATTAAATCCGAAGAAAATGTTAATAGGATGATTGAAATACTCGAACAAATATGTAAAATAAAAATACCTCGAAAAAAGTGTTTAAATAAAATATAAATTTGAGAAATGTGTATTGGAAATAATGTACTTTAACATGTTCGTTTCAGAGAGTGGCCCACGCAGATAATACTGAAGTAAATTATATAGTGCTTACAAAACGTACATATCACGTGGCTGCATCAGTTAACCCATTAATAAAATAAAAAAATGAAATGTATTTTTATACTGGTTATTTGTGAAAATACAAATTTAAATAAAAATGTTACCATCCCCGATTAGTACGCATGAAAGCAATGAGGCTTCGGTCGATTGCCAGATGCACAAAAATATAAAATAGGAAACACAATGACGGCACATCCATTATATATAATTATTATATAGATAACTATAAAATAGAACCGGCCAAATGTGGCAATAAATTATTTGTGTAAAAATTATTTCGAAAACGTGTATATCTCAAATCAATTTGCCACAAAATAGGTTTTCAAAACAAAATGTATTTTCAAAAGGTATCTAAAGTAGTAAAATCAAAGGTATTTCTCATTTGTGAAATATCACATAAAATAAAATGTTAACTATCCCTAGGCGTCGGCGTCGTTAGCACTTGTGCGCACGCATACAACTATAGGATCGCGATCGCCATCCCAAACCGTATTTGTGGAAACGGACGATCTTGATTATTTGTGTAATGTAAACGCTTCCATCACGATCGCGATCGCATCGTAATCCTACTTTGGGGATGGTTCGCGATCGCGATCGAGCAAGCATCGTGATCGATGTGTGCCGAGTAAACGTATGTAATTAACTAACGTAAAACAACGCACAACGGATGACGGGTGCATAGAACACGCCTGTCCGCTTACATCATCAGCAACAGGCAAACGTCGTACGTGGCCCATAAGGTCTTATATATCGCAGTATCCCGTCCATAGAACCACACAAAGCGATTTACACTTCGCCCCATCGTATACCTGTTTATTCCAGCACCAACTGGATTTATCTGTGAAGAATTCAACCGCGCTGCAATTACTGCGCAAAGACTATCCGTTCACATGTTACAACCAACACTGTCAGGCATACTCATTTATACAGCTGAGTGAATTGTGAAAATTTGGAGTGAACTGTGGAAATGTGGAGTGAACGAAATTGCCCAAGCTTCAAAACGGTAGCAAGAGTATTAGAATCCGTGTTTTCTCAATTGAGAATTCGCCTTTGCAACCGCTATAACACCGCGTTCACATGGCACAAGGATGCGTTTGCGCATTTCAACATAGTGGGTATCACGAACGCCCATATATGTCCACGAGGTTCATCGATATCTGACAGTTAGCATCACATAATCTCACATTTACAAACAGCAACACTTTCCACAACATTTGCCTCAATCCCATTATTAAATGGAGGTCATACGAAACGTCCCATTGTTTCACTTAAATGTGGGATTATTCGAATTCATCGGGAGGTGCCCCGGAGCACGTGTTCATGCTGTATCTGGACAGCAGCTGTGTACGAAACGACGACTACTGGACATAAAACAGTAATGACGGTCTCGAATCCTGCGATGGACGTTGAATTTAGGAGAAACGTAACATTGGAGAGTATATTATCTAAATTTTATGTAGACATAGTATATGTGCCTGAAGGTTGTTTCCCGGTTTATTTTATTGTTGTAGTACAAAAATAACGTAAACTTTTGCGAACTAGGAAATCGTATATCCGGGAGAGATTGGTATGCGCACTAAGCCTCCGAGTGCTTACACACGCACGCACGCACGCACGCACGCACGCACGCACGTTCAGGAATGTTATGTTAATATATCTACTTTTGATTGAGGCACATCCCAAACACAGTGATTTCGACATTTAAGCATAGCGCCGATATACATCTACGATATACATTAACGGGAAGAACCATTCGGTATATAATCCCATGGTCACCCCATTGTTCATTGCATGCTTCATTTGTTTTTGTAACACACTGTTTAGATAACCAGAAACTAGTATGAACGTAGTTCCCCGATCTATTTTATTATTGTAGAAATTAATGTAAAGTTGTGCGAAATGAGATGTCGGATATCCAGTTGAGTTTGTAATGCGCTTTAAAATTTCTGAGTACTTACGCACGCACGCAGGCACGCACGCACGCACGCACGCACACACACACACACACACACACACACACACACACACACACGAAAAATATTGAATAATATGCAGACAAATAATAACAAACGTTGCCAGATTCAGCTTTATTACTGGAATTAATACATATTCAAATGTATTAAAGCCCTGCCGTCTTGGCTTGCTCTACAGCGGCGACGCTGAGAGTCTCGTGGCTTTAGCATTTCGAGCATTTTCCTTTTTTCCGACTGTTACAGCGACAGTAGGCACAGTCCGCTTTTTTGCTGCAGTTCTTCTTCTTGCACTTAGTCTTGCAACGGTGGACTTTGCCGTACACTTCCCCCTTGCAGCGTGGCTTGCCCTTCCAGCACCAGCATTGGCAATAAGGCCCCTCACATTCGCATTTCCCCTTGCTGCATTTAACGTCGCAGTCTTCATCTGCACCAACAATAGTTCACATGATTACAATTTGAAAACACATTTTATTGGAATTATGAAATTGCTTGTGAAGAAAGAATCTGATAGGCTGCGGGAAAGTTTATGCCAACTACCGATCTGAGACATTGTTACGACCGTTAAAACCGAATAAAGTTATTTTTTTATGTTGCAGCTGTAGGTAAAGAGGAAAACGGCGCCAGACTAGTTTAATGCAAACCATGTTATGCGATATTTGATAATTACCTTGTAAATCATACAGCACCATTGTTTTACGTAAATTGTGTTGGTCATTATCAATATTATCCAAATAAAAGTTAGGTCGTGTGTTAACATTCATAATATTTTATTAAGATAAACATTCGTAAATTATCCAATACACCTACCTCCTCTTTTAGTAGATGGAACTGCAAATAAAGGCATCGGTGTAAGTGGATTTAAATGATGTAATACTCAGGCAGTCGATCGCATTTGACTTGTATAAAGAGACATGAGATATTCGTTATAAAATAATGATATATGTAAATTGGATACGAATTCTAAAATCAATAAAGTTATTACCGTCCTGGTTTTCGACAAACCATTTCAAATGATCTGGTGTATATTTGCTGTGACAAACATAATGACTATACAACTAAACAATGTACCTATATTATGTGCAGTATATATATATATATATATATATATACACACACACACACACACACACACACACACACACACACACACACACACACACACACACACACACACACACACACACACACACACACACACACACACACACACACACACACACACACACACACACACACACATATATATATATTTATATGTCCCGGATATGATATAATATTAGTTCTGGAATGTTATGTTGTTATCTCTGATTTAGGCTCGTCCCCAAAACAATGTTTTCCACATTTAAATACAGCGCCGATACAGGTTTGTTACACATTTCATTTGTCTATGTGAAACGTTGTTCAGAATCAAGTATAATAGTTACGTTTATGTTTAATTTGATAATGTTCGAACTGCATTGCTCCCTGTTTAGCTTTATCGTTTTCTGACTGTTTCGATGCGTACGTGGACATACTATTCAGACACGTCACAGTTCTATAGCACGCTTCAACATGTTTGTATGTGCCACATTTACCTTTTTTGCAAATTGGGTTGCCTTTCGAACAATAGCATTTACAGTCGGCGCCATTGCAGCTGCATCTTCCTTTCTTGCATTTAACGGGGCAGCCATTGCCTGTATAATATATTAGGTATATCATTATATTTATAATCGCATCCACATGAATTTTATGTTTGATGACAGTTATGAATATATGTGTTTGAATCACCTGTGATGATTTCGAAGGTTTCTACATAATAATAAAACGTATTAACGACAAACCTTTAAAAATATACAGTAGACACAATGTAATTATCAAAATGTGCCTTCTGAGTTTCTCTGTTATTGCAGTGTACTTACATAAGTTGTAACCCTGTTCAGTAAGTGATATATCGGTAAATATTTTTCCATCAGTATCATTGTGGTTAAAATATTCGATAACGCGAACATTATTACATCGCAGAAAGACAAATATATGAAGGGTGTACGATACCTCTCTTAACGCGATCCAGGTAAACTGTAAAGACAAGCATCTGTATAAATGAACGCGTTTATGCACACAGTACCGACACCAAACTTATACTTATGCATACTGAAACATTGGTAAGAGGAAATGCATTGTTAAAATCCCAAACCTATTGAAAATATTTCTTGTAGCATCAGTTAACAATTAGCACTGTTTATTAACGCCAGCTGCTGCCGATGTCCTATTGTTGTACACTTCGATAACGTGACTGTGTGCGTCATTTTCAAAATCGGCAACTCACCTGACGCCGCATCGGCTTCCCCATTCCCATATTCATTGAGGTCGTCTTCCTATAAACAATAACCACTCTAGTTGTATTAGACAACGAAGTCAACAACTAATTTGACGATGCTTTACATTTCTGCATGCAAATATATACTGCGACCATAATGAATGTATCCAAAATAAAACCTTTTTGCTGAAAATTATATTCATTCATTAAAGCAATGTGTAGTTTCTTTGTAACCAATTTCGCGCCGTGTGTTTACAGGGTTATTTGAAAGTGTACATACTTACTTCTGCAAATGTATCGGAAACATAATCAATCACACTTTATTTTTGCTGTATTGTTTTTAATCTTACTTCAGTAATAATTCCTAACACGACACATTTGTAGTATTTCGCTTTTCCGACACATATTATAAACATAGTTTACTTATGACACTTACTGCACCAGTTGCATATGTTATCACGATGGACAACGCCAGGCAGATGATTAGCAGCATGTTACTGCCACGCATTGTCACGCCAAAGTTGATCTGCAGAGATGAATACCACACTATACCGATTTACCAGCAATGGGGGAATGAATATCAGCTGCTATGTTAAACAACAATATGTATTTGCGATATGTACTCTGTTTATGAAAGCAAATCTAAAGCGCATTCACAATTGTCATTTTATATTATTCTAATTGCCAACCTAGAAGGATATATGACAAAGTCCAGAGTCGCTGAAAGAGAACAACGCTTACCTCATTCAGCTTCACAAAGTTCTTCGGAAGACGTCCGAGTAGAAATTTTTTGAAGGTAAAACATAAAGAGTTTCCCTTGCTTATATAGGACATCTCGATACGACCACGTGATAGTCTCGACGGATCTACATTTAGCTCAGTGCCAACTTGCATGACTATAGTCAATAAACAAGTGATCTATTATCCATATATAGTTCGTACCATAATGCGGAATAACATTATATACCGACGATATATTCATCACATGGTAACACAAACAATCGTATAAATCAAATATGTGTTTTAAGTTGGTCCTTTGCAAAATGACATGAACGAAAGCTTAAAGCATGTGGAATATATATGAATTTCAGTGTGCTGCGATTGTTGAGAAGTGTACACAGAAAGGAAAACAGTGACGCATATTACACCCTCCAAAATGTTATTGTTGAGCATTCCACATTTCATGAGCATGCTGATGCATTTCGTTCATATCTTTGGAACTCACTCCCTGTTAATGTTAAATCAGTGAAAACATAATATTCACATAGTATTCACAGGTATTTGACTCCTGTTGTTACCAATGTATGTCGATTTTGAGATTACCTAGCTCTTTCCCTTCAATGTGTTCTTATTATTATTAAAACAATTTATCAGTTGGCCTATGTACGACTACATATATACAACTATAATTGTTTGCGTTTGATTGGTAAACTTGATTGTTATTCGAATATAATGTACTAAATATGACTGCTTATGCATCGTAACATCCTGTCTCTCTTAGGATTGGCGTAGCAGGTCAGTTGTACAATCAAACATGCATCCAGGTGGGAAACGGTATCAAAAGCATATTGATAACGTCATAAGCGTACGTGCGCATAATAATAATAATAAGTATTATTATATTATCATTATAATAAACAATCCCAAAAATAAATGGTTATAAATGTTTAGGTATCAATAGAAAAATTAATTAATTTAAAATTGATTAGTTGTGTGCAGCAGACAACAACACATCTAAATGCTAGAATGATATTATAATTTCCATTGTTAGTAGCCAGTTAAACCTACACACAAATGTGAGCACTATACCCAATTCGAGAGCGCGTTTACGTGACACAAGTTTCAAGTATTATTTACATTGCATGAAAGGTTACACTGACATCGCATGACAGGATACGCTGACATAATTTAAAAGG
Source organism: Lamellibrachia satsuma (assembly GCA_033239005.1). NCBI lineage: Eukaryota > Metazoa > Annelida > Polychaeta > Sabellida > Siboglinidae > Lamellibrachia > Lamellibrachia satsuma. The sequence goes on from BSQZ01000011.1 coordinate 3,347,424, forward strand.
TTACGCTTAAAAAAGGATTGCCAAAAAAGGTACCGGTCTGGAAAGGACACAATCGTGTCAGTTCACTCGAACGCCACTAAGTCTATTTACGTTGATACTTGTTTTTTTCATGTCGTTATGCCCTGTGCGACGCAAACACAGTACTAAACTGTATTTTAACAGTGCATTAATACCATTTACTGAAACATAAACGTTTGTGCGGGATACCTCAATAAACATAGTTTGTCTGTTTTACATTGATTTGCCTGCAGGGATTGTAGACATCTGAGTCTATAAATCATTAATGTGGCTTCTTAACGTTTTTGTCAACTCGGCATATATAAAAACGAATTCGCAAACGTGGAACCGAATGGGGGGGGGTAGGCCGGCACTTCAAGAACTGACGACTCCTTGCACTACCCAGTCATAATTTGGTAAGGAAATGCCAATGGCAAAGATGGATACAACTTCATTTCATGACCCAAAGGCTGTTGCCACTTCCGGTTTCACGAAGCGTTCGACCCGTGCGAAGTATCTGATGTGGACGTTTGACGTAGATTGCGTAATTAGGAACAATCGTGGAAAATGCGTAACGCGTTGCAAACAATTGTTCCTGGTTACGTAATTTGGGTCAAGCCCCATCAATTCCTTTGTAACATCTCCACCCCGGGGATTTACGTTTTCTTGAAATGTAAATTGCAAATGGTCAGCCAATAAAATTAAAAACTAACGGAGATATGAGGGAACATACACACAGACAAACAAACACTGACACAAACACTTTCATAGTATACTAGCCGAGTTACCCGGCGTTGCACGGAAAATGCAAAATGTTGTGACACATTGCACTAACCAGTCAAGTTTTGACAACTTCATGCCCCAAAAATCATATACAACTGCCGGTTTCACGAGACGCTCGATGGACGTTTGGCGTAGATCTCGTAACAATAGTAAATATACTCATACCATTGCTAACAGTTGCACGTAGCTATTATTTTGAGTTACGTAATTTACGATAAACGTCCACATTGGGTCTTTCCTAATATCACAACCATCTGGGTGAATTTAAAATATGTTTTAATGTAAGAACCATCACCTTGGGCCCTCGGGAGCATTCAAAACTGAAGGCGATATGTGGAACGAGATAGACAGACACACAAATACCGACACAAACTGTTTTATAGTATATGCGTGAGTGATACTCATTGTAGACGCTACTGTTATGTGTACTGTGTTGAGCAGCCTCTCTTTAGTAGCTGATATGCTGGTATGTTAACTACTGCGTTATACTGGCTAACGGTGAAAGCAGTGTTACTTGTGTGTGCACCAGCGGCTTGTAAAGGCGTGACAAAACGTTGTAGGCCCTATAGAAGAGGTGATGCGACGTCGCCATGACGTGATTTTTTATGTAATTAGACAATTGCAAACCACGAACCGTGTTTGTTTAATTTACGTAAAACTCACGTTATCGAGGCACGCATCGTAGCGTTAAGCGAATCGGTGCGTCGCCGTGATAACGAAATGTTACATTATTATACAATCAGGTTGAGTGACTTGCGATAGTCTAATTACGTAAACTATTCCCACGGAGTCAGTCTCCGTTTTAAGGGTATTATGGAGAGCTGGAGGGTGAGTGTAGAGGCTAACATTGTTGACGTCATCAATAACGGGAGAGGTGTCAGTCCCCCGCTCCAGTGAAAGAAATAATGCTCTGTCATGGAGTCGGACGGACGCCGACTGAGCCTGGTCGCGCCTACTGTGCTGGCAGCGCATACTTGAAGATTTTTTACCTTCAAAACCATGATGATGAAGCGCCCGTGTATTGTGTGAACTCGGTTGCCCATACCGAATGGCAATATCACTGTGCTCTGCTGACTGTAACAGGTTGAAAGTGACGCGCACTCGCGTCAAGGCTGGGGATGGCTCGTTCGCAGTGACTGCGGCGTAACCATATTTGTGCATTTTCCTTGTCTATTTTTGCACTTATTTTTAAAAAAAGCATAAACGAACAGCATAACAAGTTTGTACTTTTATTTATTTTTGTTAATTTTAATAAAATAAAACAACATTTGTGACTCCGTGGTTTCGTACTGCTGTTCCATTTTTATATCGTTCGACCTCACACACTAAAAACGCAATTTGCGTTAAAGTAAGGGCAACAATTGGCAATATAATATCATTAAAAATACGTCGATCTCATGGATGTGCATTTGACTGAAGTAGATGTTAAACCGATGATACAGGATGGCACAAATGATGTTGATGTTAAAGAGGCCGAGATGAAGGCCCAGGTTACGGTGGATCAACAACATTAGCAGCCTCCTGGGGGAAAAGAACACCTGCCTCAAAGAGGTAATACGAAAGGTACAAGAACCGAACATCATGGAGGGAGTTGATTTCTTATTACACTGATATCAGTTCTGGTGTCACTTTAATTCTCATCTGTATTAAATTGAGCAGGTTATCAGAGGTTCCAATTAATAATTCAACTGGACGACCATGTTAAATTGGTAATATGACCAGGAGCGGGGAGACATTGTAAGGAACTCGCAAAGCTATCATTAATTAACCCAGTTTATTAACCGAACAGCGGGGCGAATACAGCTTGTAAAAAATACTTGGCAAACGTCTCCAAACATATATAACATGCATCAATTGTATTAGGTCACGCTGACATCCAGACAGTTGGAGATGAAAGTTGGCCAGGACGCCACAGGAAGGCATTCAGTCGTTGCACTCCTGTGTCATTAAGCCATAAGGAGTGGAGGTTGGGAGAAAATAGAGGTTGGAAAGAGGGAGAGAGGGAGAGAGAGAGAGAGAAAGAGAGAGAGAGAGAGAGAGATAGAGAGAGAGAGAGAGAGAGAGAGAGTTTTTGTGTGGAACTATTTTACGTCTCTCAAGTGCACAAATGCTACGTGTACAACAAGTTGCCATCAGCAATATCATCGCACAACCTGGCAGTTGTTTATTCCACTCCGCTAGGCATGTATGTTGGTTACGTTATCATCACGATATGGGAGTGGTGATATGGGTAGTGGTGCCACAGCTGATGAATCGGACGAATAAGTTTTCCAATTAATATTGTGTAAGGTTGTACTACTCATGCAGGAGATATAATCTACTCAAATACAGGGCCGAATTTATGGTTTCCTAGCAAGCACAATAAAGATTAAAAAAAATGCATGTTTTAAATATATTTTCATGAAATATCACGAAAATGCATTTGAAAATGTTATATTAATATCACAATGTTGGGTTCAGGAAACATTTAAAAAACACCTTTGAAAATGTATCAACACATGCATACACATATTGTCAACCAAAGGTCCATAAGCATCACAAAACTGTAATGTCAATGTTATGTTATAATATTTATCTGATTTACAATGTTTTTTTACAATAAAATTGAATTACTAAATTATTGCTCATGAAACTCGGAACTGTCTCGTGATCCTGATCGCTTAATTGGTTGTGAGCTGCATCAATACCATCATGGTCCCCTGAAATGCTATACACTGTCACATTAAAATAGTATATCGTTCCTCCATCCTCGGCCAGTCTCAGACTGGGATGTCCCCAGAAGCAATGTTGGCTCAATAATGGCAACTCATTGATTGGCCCAGTACTGGACCAACATTAGCTGGCCCATTTGGCCCCTGAAATGTGTATTAGTTCCAAATAAAAAGACACATTGTATCACACTGCTAACACTGGATATGACTTCTTAACTGTAAACACAATGAAACAGTTAAGGTATTACCCCGTGGGCTATGGCTGACAGGAAGGAGATTAATGCACCAATGATACCATCATTTTGGTATCATTAAATAAATAAACTAATAACTTAATTAGGCTGATGCATAATGCCCATGGGCAGGCGATTTTCCTCTGTTAATCTATTCACCACTGTCAATAGCCACGCAGGTATATATATATATATATATATATATATATATATATATATATATATATATATATATATATATACAACTAACTCGGTCACATATTTTTTACTGTTGACGTATGTAACTACGCAGTAGATATATATATACAACTAACTCGGTCACACATTTTTTACTGTTGACGTATGTAACTACGCAGTAGACTCAGGAGCGGCTAAACATAGAATGCACACATTGGCTGTAGTCCAAGACCGAGTTCAACAAGGCGGTTATTTATATTAATAATGTTTGATGTTTTCTTGAGCATTTTGGTTGATGCGCTTGTAGTGACAAGGTAACATGTGTTACAGTGTAATCCTTTTAACAACATCACGGATCACAGCCGTTTAGTAGAATCAAATTGTCTGGGACGGAATCATTACCTATTCCCGCTATTTAAAAGTTAGTAGAATCACTTCCGCCGCTTTGTAGAATCAGTAAAAAACGATACATGGTAATGCGAAATACCAGGATTTTTTTTAACGTATTTTAAGCCAAATTTCTGTGTTTCTGTGTATTACCATAGTTTTGTTCTACCCTGTGTTTTCCCTGTGACTACTGTCTCAAGAGACAATGTCTTCAACTAGCCGAAGTTTGTGACGTCGTTATCGAAGTTTTTGTGATATATGTCCGTGTCAATGTCACGAAGAACCTACAGTACTGGCTAACATTGGACGTTCTTAAGCTTTTTTTAAGGCATGCAACAGTGTAGAAAGTCTTTTGTCAAAAATGCTTGCTGACCATAATGCATTGCGTATTACATGTCCATTACGGTGAGTGTGTGCCTTAATATCGTGTCAGTTTGTTTCAGGTGTGAACTGACATATATGCACTCGAATATATGTATTTATGTTCTACCCTTTGTTGCTTATAGAGGCAACACTTTTTATTAGTGATCACAAGTTGTTTGAATAGCTGTGTTGAAGACTGCTTTTCATGCATCCGACTATGTTCGTTGTGCCAGAATCTATTTTCACGTTATTTATTTTGTGCGAAGCGTCGCTCTTTCATTAAATCACCTATGTCGGCAGAAAAGAACTGGTGCGTCGTTGTTGTTTGTTTCCGCGCAACTTCTGCGAAAAACGACACGAATGAACGTTTGTGTTACAAATGTCGTGTATGGGACGGGAAGGAAATTATGCAGTAGGAGAGATAGGAGGGCTGAAATGTGCGTTTGCGTGTGCATTTGCATGTGCGTGTGTCTTATTTTATTATATGCTCGCACTATAGATAAGCACATCATATGTATCGTCGTTGACTTCACTCGGTTTATTTCTATTGAGAAAGAGCGAGAAGTATGTACTGGTTTAGTCTATTCCGTGGTTCCAACAAGCAGCAAGCAGCCATCTATGCAATGTTGCTTGTCGTGAAATAGTCTACTTTCTTCAGATTAATTTAAGTTGTTTTCCCCAAGAACGCATTGCAATTTGTTTTCTAGTTAATGATGTAAGTATTGTACATTACCTTATCAATGTCGCCGGTAGAATAGGTCGAGTCTACGTTATTTAGTTTAGTATATGGACAGGATGGAAATTTTGTACGCTGCATGCAGTATACTCCTGTAAACTGCTTAAGACATTTCAGATTCAATTTGATGAGGAAAAAGTGTTGTTATTTGGAAAGTATACTGTAGACATATAAGCAAGTCATGACACGATATGCGTATAGTTTTGCATTTTAGCTTAAAACACAATACAATGCCAAAATAGCAGTTGTTGTTGGCAATAGTTTCAGGAAAATCAAAATTAACTATTGAATTAGTTTACCGAATTCCAAACATAAACGAAGAGGATAACACAAAAATACAAAATGCTATAAAGGAAGTTAGTAAAGGGGAATGTATCAGAATGGGAGATTTTAAGCATGGATACATACAATGGAAATCTCTAGAGAGTACAGGGGGTGAAGACCAACAATTTATATATATATATATATATATATATATATATATATATATATATATATATATATATATATATATATATATATATATATATATATATATATATATATATATATATATATATATATATATATATTTTTTTCACCGTCGCTATCACTTGCAGCCATAGGAAGCCATTTCTTCATCCGGTCTTCACATTCTTTCTCGCTGATGTTCACCTTCTTAGCTGAAACTGCAAAATGAAATTCTGAAATTCTAGGAACATAACACAGCAACAGTTTGTCGTTACTTCACTGCACGAACAATGCCAACAGTTTAATGGCTTTCCTCGTGTGTTGCTGCTCTCAGGTTGCAGTGTAAGCATTGTCGTCACACCCCTTATGTGTTGATATATTGTTATGCCTTTCTAAAAACTATGCGCAGTACACGGCTCTATCTGTGAACCGTTTTTAGCAGTGAGTTTTGTAATATACGATAAAACGTTCTTACTTTTGAATGATAAAAGACCGTTTTGTTGTGTATGTGTATGTATGTACTATTTGCGTCTGTACCACTTTTGAATGCCTTTGTGTCAAGAACCCGATTAGTTTCTTCGGACCACCGTCTGTTTTTATTCTAAATGTTTTATGCGAAGGGGAGTTCTCTTCTACTAAATTAAATAAGTCGGCAGAAAAAGACTGGTGTGACATTGTGGTTTTATTTCGTACGTTTTATTCAGTGAAACCAAAGGAACGAGATGACAAGCATTACCACACCCGGAGGAATGTGTGAAATAAATGTAGTGTAGGGAACTGGAAATAAGTATAGTTAAGGGAGAGAGGGGAGGGTTAACAATAGAAACAATTGCAATGCAATGTGTGCGTGCGTGCGTGCGTGAATTCGTGCGTGTGTGAATGCGTTAGTGTGTGAGTATGTGAAGGTGCTCTCTCTATATTATCTACCTATATATATATATATATATATATATATATATATATTTATATATATATATATATATATATTTGCACACACACACACACACACACACACATATATATATATATATATATATATATATATATATATATATATATATATATATATATATATATATATGTATATATATATATATATACATACATATATATATATATATATATATATATATATATATATATATATATATATATATATATATATATATATACATATATATATATATATATATATATATATATATATATATATATATATATATATATATATATATATATATATACATATATACATATATGTATATACATACATATATATATATATATATATATATATATATAATTTATATATATATATATATATATATATATATATATATATATATATATATATATATATATAGATGTTTTTTTCCACCGTCGTTATCACTTGCAGCCATAGGAAGCCATTTCTTCATCCGGTCTTCACATTCTTTCTCGCTGATGTTCACCTTCTTAGTTGAAACTGCAAAATGAAACACACACACACACACACACACACACACACACACACACACACACACACACACACACACACACACACACACACACACACACACACACACAATATATATATATATATATATATATATATATATATATATATATGTATATATATATGTATATATATATAATAGCTGTGTTGAAGACTGCTTTTCATGCATCCGACTATGTTCGTTGTGCCAGAATCTATTTTCACGTTATTTATTTTGTGCGAAGCGTCGCTCTTTCATTAAATCA
>BSQZ01000011.1:3360000-3482500 GCA_033239005.1 Lamellibrachia satsuma
TGCGATGGAGCGATGCATGATGCGATGAAAGATGCTATGGAGCGATGCGTGATGCGATGCAATATGATGTAGAGCAATGCGTGATTCGATGCGATATGCTGTGGAGCGATGCAGCATGCGATGGAGCGATGCTTGATGCAATGCAATATGCGATGGAGCGATGCGCGATGCGATGCAAGATGCTATGGAGCGATGCGTGATGCGATGCAAGATGCGATGGAGCGATGCGTGATGCGATGCAAGATGCGATGGAGCGATGCGTGATGCGATGCAAGATGCGATGGAGCGATGCGTGATGCGATGCAAGATGCGATGGAGCGATGCGATGCAATATGCTATGGAGCGATATGTGACGCGATGCTAGAAGCGATGGAGCAATGGCGCGATAGAGCGGTGAAGCGATGGAGTGATGAAGCGATGAAGCGATGGAGCGATGGGCTATATTTTTGTTTATTGCAACAACTATCTTTACCTCGCTGGGACCAACATTGCCTGGATTATTCAAACACCGGGAGATGGCGCCACCGTTTGTCAGCCACACAGATCGGATTCGGATCAACTGACACAGCTGTCACACTGACACAGCTGTCACACTGACACAGCTGTCACACTGTGACACAGCTGTCATACTGAACAGTTAAATCATGCATAAGTATGATGGCTGAGAAGGGCCATCGCTGATGTGTGCTGAATTTGGCAACGCGATGGAGCGATGGGGCGATGCGCGATGCGATGGAGCGATGCATGATGTGATGCGCGATGCGATGGAGCGATGCGCGATGCGATACAAGATGCTATGGAGCGATGAGTGATGCGATGCAAGATGCGATGGAGCGATGCATAATGCGATGCAAGATGCAAGATGCTATGGAGCGTTGCGTGTTGCAATGCAAGATGCGATGGAGCGATGCGTGATGCGATGCAATATGCTGTAGAGCAATATGTGATGTGATGCGATATGCTGTGGAGCGATGCAACATGCGATGGAGCGATGCTTGATGCAATGCAATATGCTATGGAGCGATGGAGCGATGGAGCGATGCATCGATGCGCGATGCGATACAAGATGTTATGGAGTGATGCGATGCGATATGCGATGAAGCGATGCGCGATGCGCGATGCGATGCAATATGCTATGGAACGATACGTAATGCGATGCTAGATGCGATGGAGCAATGACGCGATGGAGCGGTGAAGCGATGGAGTGATGGAGCGATGAAGCGATGGAGCGATGGGGCTGTATTTTTGTTTATTGCAACAACTATGTTTACCTCGCTGGGACCAGCATTGCCTCGATTATTCAATCACCACGAGATGGCGCCACAGTTTGTCAGCCACACAAATCGGATTCGGATCAACTCTAAACTTTGATTTCACAGACAGAGCTGTCACACTGACACAGATGTCACACTGACACAACTGTCACACTGACACAACTGTCACACGGTGACACAGCTGTCATTCTGACCAGTTAAATCATGCATAATTATGATGGCCGAGAAGGGATATCGCTGTGTGCTGAATTTGGCAACGCGATGGAGCGATGGGGCGATGCGCGATGCGATGGAGCGATGCATGATGTGATGCGCGATGCGATGGAGCGATGCGCGATGCGATACAAGATGCTATGGAGCGATGAGTGATGCGATGCAAGATGCGATGGAGCGATGCATGATGCGATGCAAGATGCAAGATGCGATGGAGCGATGCGTGATGCGATGCAATATGCTGTAGAGCAATATGTGATGCGATGCGATATGCTGTGGAGCGATGCAACATGCGATGGAGCGATGTTTGATGCAATGCAATATGCTATGGAGTGATGCGCGATGCGATGGAGCGATGCGCGATGCGATGCAATATGCTATGGAGCGATGAGCGATGCGATGCAATATGCTATGGAGCGATACGTGATGCGATGGAGTGATGGAGCAATGGCGCGATGGAGCGGTGAAGCGATGGAGTGATGGAGCGATGAACGATGGAGCGATGGGGCTATATATTTTTTATTGCAGCAACTATCTTTACCTCGCTGGGATCAGCATTGCCTCGATTATTCAAACACTGGGAGGTGGCGCCACCGTTGATCAGCCAAACAGATCGGATTCGGATCAACTCTAAACTTTGATTTCACTGACACAGCTGTCACACTGACACAGCTGTCACAATGACACAGCTGTCACACTGTGAAACAGCTGTCACATTGTGACACAGCTGTCACACTGAACAGTTAAATCATGCATAATTATGATGGCTGAGAAGGGCCATCGCTGATGGGTGCTGAATTTGGCAACGCGATGGAGCGATGCGCGATGCGATGGAGCGATGCGCGATGCGATACAAGATGCTATGTAGCGATGCGTGTTGCGATGCAAGATGCGATGGTGCGATGCGTCATGCGATGCAATATGCTGTAGAGCGATGCGTCATGCGATGTAAGATGCTATGGAGCGATGCGCGATGCGATGCAAGATGCGATGGAGCGATGCGTGATGCAATGCAATATGCTGTGGAACGATGCAAGATGCGATGGAGCGATGCGTGATGCAATGCAATATGCGGTGGAGCGATGCGTAATGCAAGATACCATGGAGCGATGCGTGATCCGATGCAAGATGCGGTGGGGCGATGCGATGCAAGATGCGATGGAGCGATCAGCGATGCGATGCAAGATGCTATGGAGTGGTGCGTGATGCGATGCAAGATGCTAAGGAGCGATGCAAGATGCTAAGGAGCGATGCGCGATGCTATGCTCGATGTTATGGAGCGATGGCACGATGGAGCGATGAAGCGAAGAGGTGATGGAGCGATGGAGCGATGGCGCGATGGAACGATGGGGCTCTATTTTTATTTAGTGCAAACAACTTGTCGTCTTGCATTGTAGACACATATCGTTATGTGCGTGTCTGAGACATATAAATGTTGTTAATAGGTAGATATTTACGACGTAGTAGCAGAGTAAAGTGTTCTCATCGTCCTCTTGGTAAACAAGATAGAATCTGGAAAGGGTAACCAGGACAAATGTGTCACACACCAAGTTATGTTACTAATTTAAGCATAGGTTAGCGACATAGAACGTTAAAGTTGATTATTAATCTTGCGCCTGGCTTATTTCGTAATGTACCATTTCATATATATGCCGGGTTAAGTCGATATGTTCGCATATAAGAATAACTTTAATTATTACCAGAAACCGTCTTTACATTAATGAAGATTTCCTTTTACTTTTCGAGCTGCTGTGTGACGTCATGGGGTGACGGTGTTGTCCCCCTGCCAAGTCTGAGCAGCGTACTATAATATATCATGTTGAGCATTCATCACAATCACTGGTACACGACACCTCGATTTGTCCTGACAATATATTATGTAGGTTTGGATTTAGCTATCGCAGTCTTTCACATATAATACAGTTAATTTACATGATTGGTTCTTATGTACAGGTAGACCAACCTCGCTAATTCACACGGTTTAAACACATATATTATTTCTTGTATTAATACACACATTTCTATTACAATTTTAAAGGTAATATAGCGTTCATACGCATAATATTAATTTATTATATATATATTTTATTATAAAATTTTGATGTCTACCCATTTTTGTATTCATTCGTGTATTAAGGTAATGTTTAATGTTCAACGTGTCGCTTCTAGTAAGGCCATTTAAGTATATATTTATATATATATATATATATATATATATATATATATATATATATATATATATATATATATATGTATATGTATATGTATATGTATATGTATATGTATATGTATATGTATATGTATATGTATATGTACATGTACATGTATATGTACATGTATATGTACATGTACATGTACATGTACATGTATATATATATATATATATATATATATATATATATATATATTATATATATATATATATACATGTACATGTATATATATATATATATATATATATATATATATATATATATATATATATGTATATATACATGTACATGTATATATATATATATATATATATATATATATATATATATGTATATATATATGTATATGTATATATATATATATATGTATATATATATATATATATATATATATATATACATATATATATATATATATATATATATATATATATATATATATATATATATATATATATATATATATATATATATTATTTGTTGATACCTCAAATGTTACAGCATTTGCGCGGAATTGGTCACGAATGTATATTACGTACTATTTATAGAATAAATTCAACGGTTCCGCATTCTTCTTGTTGTCAGAAAGAACCCAACACAGTGGACAGCGTATTAGCTTTTTAGCACAAAACAACATCAAGCTATTGCTAATGTAGACATCATACATATTCCGTGTATACTCGCCACAACGCGAAAATAATATTGGTACAATACTGTGGTGTATGAACCATCCCAAGAAAAAGGCTGCTTTCGACAAAGCTCTCTATTAGATGCGCCATCTAACGAATATAAATGCAAGGAGCTGCTTTGTTTCTACCATATTGCCACTTTAATCGATTCGCGTGAATCCCAGCGTGACGGAATAATAAGTTTTATATATATTTACGATATAGAATTGACAATTTGATGACTTATTAATTTGATGTTGACAAACAAGTTGCATACTTATCGATAAGGATGGTCAGTTCCAAAACAATCAATACAACACGTGTGATGAACGAAGTTTTTAATCTCCAAACTATATTCTTCTGCTGACCACTCGTGGGAGCCGGATACATATTCTGACAGGTGCATGTATCAACTTATATGTATTCACAGTTTCATGTAATATTTCTACACCTGCAAACCACACCAATCCGTGATGAATCACACAATTAGCGTGACTGAATCACGAGTGCACATTTCCTCTAGTTTTCCTCTTAAAATATACTAATTTCCATTCAGATAGATACGGTTTTAGAATATATCAACAACTTACAATACAGTAAACTCTAACAGGCAATACATAAGTAGGTCAGTCCTTTGTTAAACAATCCCCCAGGTCCAGCTTCTATCGTTGAATAGTAATTCCCACTCCACAGATGACACTTGGATCAACTATACACGTCTTAATCAGACCAAGACCACAGAAGTTCGAGGCATTAGGCAGAAATTCGCTCGTTGAATACAATGGATTTTTTGGAATCTCCCTCTAAAGATTTTCGAATAGGAGTACATTTTGTAGTGATGTTGGGAGACACATATTATGAGGCATTTCGGAGGATAAGAGGCATCATAAGGGAAATGGAATCGTTCAATCAGTAATCTTTAACACGCTGCTAAACAGTTCGCTCGCGGGGAGCACGGCTTGGTGTAACTTGCATCTGAGTTTGTTTATTTGTGAATATTATATCTAATAAAACGTGTTTAGTCATACAAAGACAGACTGTGCGTGGGAATGAAATTGAGATGTTGATGTGATTCCGTCACGGTTATGTAATTTCGTCACGACACATGTGATTCCGTCACTGCTCGTTCACGTGATTACGATATATAAATATCAATTTAATTATTTGTTTCATCAAGTCATTCGATTATAATTTATAATAGAAAACAAATATTGTTATCCCCGTAAACATACAATATGTGGAAATAACTCGACAGGGTGAGACTTTCTGATGGACTCTCGATAAACCAATGGCTTCCTTGTTCAATTGCCATCTGAGCATTTGGCTTGGATGGCAAATCTTGTTAAATCGTGACGGAATCATACAATGTGCACGGTGAAAGCAGGACCAACGTTCGGGTTCCACGTTTTGCAGATATTGTTTTTTGGGCATCAGTTTAAATTATTCTTAACGTGTATTCGTTGGTGATCTGCTCTTATTCCTGTTTACATTAATATCAATATGGCTAGTTAACATTCACGTGGAAGGATATTTTGATGGGTTACAGCTAATTCTAAAAAAAGCGCTACACACTTTGCGAACGTTTCAGGGCGAGACTTACGCTCGGACGAAATCCAAAGAGTGAGCATAGAAATATAATACATTTAGCTGTTTTCGTTCATGTTTCTCCAGCCATTCGTAAAATCAAGTGAAACATTAATGTAATGCCGATGCACATATATAACATATGGAATAAAACATGTTATATTAGTTGTATACATTGCTGCTAGATTTTGTAATCGGTATCTTCTTGATGACAGTCAGGATGTTGCATGATCTGCGAATACATGGATGTTATATGGTTAAGACACTGATTGTATGCATAAATGGCATAAGTACATTCCATGACAAGGTAGAAGTAAAACACCCTATAACGCATAATTAATTACCTAATAAGTCCAACATCAAAGTAAACGGAACGAAGTTGTTTTCTGCTCAGTTCAAGGCATATATCGAAGCGCACAACACCTAGGCAACCTAACAGAACACCTAGGCAACCTAACATAACACGTAGACAACCTAACAGAACACCTAGGCAACCTAACAGAACACCTAGGCAACCTAACAAAGCATCTAGGCAACCTAACAGAACACCTAGGCAACCTAACAGAACACCTAGGCAACCTAACAGAACACCTAGGCAACCTAACATACGCAGCTGTTATGGGGAATAGCATTTAGTGTGTTTGTTGTTGAAGCAGTAACATCTGCTGCCGCGTGCGTATGACGCGCAGTTGTGATTCTTCGTGCGTACGTAACACGTGCTGTAGACTGTATTCTTCTGGCTGGTACAATTGCATCCGTGGGACGTGCGTACGCACATGCACGGGCCGCTGCACGAGCAGGTACACTTCCCGCAACTCACTGCTTTCACGGCTGCTGGAATAACACATATGATAAGGTTGTTACTGGTACAGGGCTAGATCGGAATTTATGTTGCATGCATTTATGTACGTATCACATTCCAGCGCACGTGCATGCACATGTACACGCAAACGCACACGTACACGCACGTTTTCACACACGCCTACATGCAGGTACGCACACATTGACTTATTGATTAGATAACACATTTTTATAATTACAATTCATACAAAGGAGACAAAGAAAAGCAATGCTTTTGTTTCTGGAATCACTTGAATGAAACAGTGTAATCTATACGATACCTCTTTTGACGAGAACTTGATCAGCTGCAAAATAAAGCGTCGATGTAAGTGCTTTGACATTGTAAAACTTGTACACTTACCTACGCACATGCACTCATGAACATTACGGATGTAGACAATTGTTGCAACAAGCTTGGAGCTCTTGACTAATTATATTATTTTTATTATGTCAGAGTTTCGCTCGGCAATACACGAACACAATCGGCGAAGAAAGCTCTGTTTCTACGGGATGTCTGCAACGAATGCTTGCACAAGACCAACATTGAAGTGGAAAGCACTCCTTCAGTGCTGACAAATCCACTGCTGAATTCTGTCTGTGCCTGAATAATAGGATTGGCGAGTATGTCTTCTCCGTTGATAAATGAGCTCCCATTCGGCGTCTTCTAGCTTTGGGTAACATGGAAGATTTGCTCGCCAAGCTGGATGGTTCAAGTATTTTCTTTCCTATGTGTTCGTAATGACCTAGGCAACTTTGAGATGCTGCTTGAGGGCATCTTTTTTCCTCCACTGATATGTGGCCTCCTTTCAATTCAGTGAACAACAGGTTCAAGAACAATAGTCGTGTGTAAATTTTGTTTTGTGTTTACCTCAATTAGACTATTTCCTTGCAATCTCTCTAGCCACTATCTGCCTAATGCTTCACGTTGTCAATCCATCACAATTCATTTCTTCTGCCATTTTTGCAAAGTCTTCCTTCTTCTATGCTGGTTCTCCTCTAAAATTGTGTAATGCTAATAAGGGAAACGTACCGGAGACGTCCTGACTGCCAACATTTAGCGTCATCGCAGACGGATCATGGATTCGCTCCTGCAAACCGGAAGGCAGTTAATGTTTGCTGAGGAATGACACAATGCTTGTTTTGGCTGCTGTTGAAGATCTTTCATTATATCGTCATAATAAGTTAGTATAGTATTTGTTTAAAATACGCATATATTAGAAATAATTTATATTACAATACATAGTGTGTGGCAGTGTTTGTTTGTTTGTTCGTTTCAACGTGTACGGAACTAACATTCCATAGCCGTGCATGCGGATTGTTTATGCTTTTAAAAATAGAAACTTGTGTGGACCTTTGACGTATATTACGTAACTCGGAATAATTTTAATTCGAAGTCACGTACACTTGTTCGCAACACCATACGTGTTTTCTACCATTGTTCCGAGTTGCGTAATACACGTCGTAAGGTAATAACACTACATGAAACCGACAGTAGTTCTCGATTGTTGGGCATGAAGTTGCATTGATCATTGCTCTACCAAAACTTGACTGGGTAGTACCAGGATCCTTAGCTCTTGCAGTGGCTGCATTTTCTCTCGTGCATCTCCGGATAACTCGGCTAGTGTATTATGTAAGGAGTTTACGTTATATGAAAACAAACACGTGGATTAAAATTAGGCCGTGACGTTGAAACAAAGTAATATTGATTTAGGTTTTGCTAGGCCTTTCATTACATTCATGTCCACGTCCTGGTATGTTGTATGGCAGTGCAAACGTAACTACACTTACCGTTTGAGCTGTAAATGTTGCAGCAGAAACCATGGCCAGAAAGACGAGAAAACCGGCATTTGCATGCATTGTCCTTCGAAATTGATTCTGCAAAGTAGTGATCAAAATTACGATTATCATTCATGCATGTTTTAGTTAGAGCGGCAGATATCATGATTAAGCTGTAAACGAGCACCAAATGGAAGGTAACGCAGCATCTTTTCTAATATATGATCATTAAATAATGATAATACACAAACGGACACTTCTGTATCACTAGATTCGAATCAACAGTGTCATAAACATTTTGTTTCGAATTAACAGCAACGCATACTCCCGCCTTTGCGTAAGCTTGGTATATCCACTACGTGTCGCCACTGTGTTTGGCACATGCAACAATCATTTGTCTGCTTGACTTTACCAAATCCTCTACGAATGCTTCCCATGGTTATTTGAGGTTCTTTTAAAAACCGTTCACATTTCGAAGCTACTTGTATATATATATATATATATATATATATATATATATATATATATATATATATATATATATATATATCGTGTCATACTGATGTTGTTGCAAACAAAGCATACATATGGCGCTGTCTGAAATGCTATATATATATATATATATATATATATATATATATATATATATATATATATATATATATATATATATATATATATATATATATATATATATATATATATATATATATATATATATATATATATATATATATATATATATATATATATATATATATATATATATATATATATATATATATATATATATATATATATATATATATATATATATATATATATATATATATATATATATATATATATATATATATATATATATATATATATATATATATATATATATATATATATATATATATATATATATATATGCATACATATGGTTCTGAAATGTTCTATATATATATATAATATAAATGCGCTGTCTTAAATGCTTATGCCCGACTAGAACATCATTAATGGCATTTATCATTTATCATTCAGGCACAACACACAACAGAAAGGTAAGCGCCGCAGCAGGACATGTGCTTCAAGGTGTCATTGTATTATATTACTGCACGTATGTGTGTGTGTGTGTGTGTGTGTGTGTGTGTGTGTGTGTGTGTGTGTGTGTGTGTGTGTGTGTGTGTGTGTGTGTGTGTGTGTGTGTGTGTGTGTGTGTGTGTGTGTGTGTGTGTGTGTGTGTGTGTGTGTGTGTGTGTGTGTGTGTGTGTGTGTGTGTGTGTGTGTGTGTGTGTGTGTGTGTGTGTGTGTGTGTGTGTGTGTGTGTGTGTGTGTGTGTGTGTGTTTATGACATAGCAGTAACGTCCAAAATCCGATCAATCAAAGGTATTCATCACACTTGTTTCAGTCTCATATACAAAGACAAATTACTTATATTTCAAGCATTATAAGTATATGTTCATAAAGAAGAAATATGAGGAAATATACATAACATGTATCAATTGACATGAGACAGGATCGACATTCTTCTCACCAAAATCAACCATGCACATCGTAGCGCCCTTTATAACGCTACACTCACTATCTGTTATTTCGGTTGTCAATCTCGATCCAAAACGAAGTCAGCAGCTTGGATGCTCCTCCTCCAATATGTTTTGTTCTTTGTATCCAGTGATGTCACCCTTTCCTTTCTTCGTATCTCACTCTTGGCCCCACCCTTCCCTCCGTCTTAACCCTATCTCCATCTTCCACCTCTCTTCATTGTTTCAATATTTACTCACTCTTCAAAGTGTCACCGCTAACACGATACGCAAACAACTTATTATGTTGAAAGTACTTTGTGTGTATTCCGTGAACGTCACAATGTGTGTTTCAACCACGCACGAAACTGTCGCGTGTGCGCACGTTCTCTTGTATGCGAGCGTCAACTCTTGCATTGTTCAATAAATTGTGTTCCACGGAAGAAGCAAAAAGGTAGTTCTCTTCGCACCTGACGATTCCCTCCCACTGAGTCGAAGTGCGTCACTATGTTCACTCAAGCATGCAGAAAACCGTAGACCCACCCACGCAGATACAGGCACAGACCCACCCACGCAGATACAGGCACAGACGATGAGTAAACTAATGGGCTATAAGCGACACCAATGTATGATATGAAACAACTCGGCCAATTGAAGAACATTTATTCACTATTGATATTATTTTACGTAATTGAATATGCGACGTATATGTGATTAATAAACCTGCTTGGCATTTTGACAAATAACGCTTATGTATGACACTCAAGTTGATTACGAGCTTCATTTTCACGTGTACTTTCGTCGTTTTATTTAGCGATTGCAGACACAGCAATACAACAGTAAACACTTAATATGAAAGGAGTATTGCATGGTGCAGCTATTATATGTTTAAATAAATATTATTAGTAATGCATTAGAATAAAATTTCCCAAACATACGTAAATATATAATTCGTATAACGCAATCAATTGCCAATGGTAATATTGTTATGTAATCATCTGGTGACGCTGGAAACATGAATTCACAGTGTCTATGGGGATTTGCAATGGACGTGTTTGTTCGTGTAGCATTGGCACGTAGAGCCACTGCCATATGTTTGACACCAGTGGTTCCGTGTTGCAGCCATACAGCCACTACTAATGTAGTTGTTCCAGCTGTAGCAGCGACAGCCGTGCGGGGTACACTGACAATTGCAGTAGTTGTTGAATCCCGAGCATGCACAGGCGCACCAGTCACCGCACCTGACAATCGGTCCTGTCGCTGGAACAAGACCACATTCATCTGATGGAGAAAACGAAGCACTGGCTCATGCATGTTAGTTTTACAACCATATGTAAAAGTGTTGTACCGACTGACAAATACAATTCCATTGAATACATGTACTTACCTAACCCCATCACCTACCTATACCAAACTATATGATTTGCATGCGACGAATAAATACATGCGCACGTACTTCACATGCCTACATGCCTACATGCCCACACAGAGTAACGCAACGTTATGAAGACTTACATGTTAAACGTTATATATATATATATATATATATATATATATATATATATATATATATAATCAGCTTTATAACTGATATAAATGTTAAACACAATATTGCTTATGTGGGCGCATGTGTGTTTCTGTTTAGTTTATTCTTATCATATGCTCGAACCACTTTCATTGGATGACTTAGTACTCCACTATGCACATATTTTCCTTCATGTGTATTTATTATTCATGTTTATTACTGGCATACGGTGTACAAATATATGTAACATACATGACGTGGCACGCCTGACTTTAAACCGGGATATCGAAGGATTGCCGTCTCCATTCTACAAACAGGACAACACCTAAATATTATCATGGTTTACATCACAATATTTACATATACTCATTGTGATTGTTTCAGTGCAACAAGTATTCAGTGCAAAAATATTTTTTTAAGCATTATCACAATATCGTTATAGTTATCTTCAGGTGGCTCGATTGGAGAACTCGGTGTTCTGTTGTTATAAATGTGTGTTTGTAATACTCGATAGTGTGAGGGTTGTATGCGTGGCTCTGTGGATGACGATAAGAAACGAAATGTCTCGCAGAAATCTGGAGAATATATCAACGAACTCTATAACTTTTACAATCGTTTTGACTGCCTCGACTTTTCGCAGGAAAATGAGCAGTTGCGTAATACGCTTGCAGCGGCTTCGGCGCAGGAAGACGAAGATCCAAGCCCCCGTACACACGAAGAAGAACTTCGTAGCGCATTTCGCAGTGCCACTCCCAACAAGGCTGAAGGCTCTGGCAGGAATTCTAAAGCCATATGCAGATAAGCTTGTTTACATGTTTTTTTTATTTTTCAATCAGTGTGTTGCTTCTGGCCACATCCCAACAGGTTTTATTCAGCCTTATATTCTTGCTCGAAAGCTTCTTGACACGAATGTTCCATCCTTTTATGTTTCATGGATATTTGGATACTTTACTAACATATGTCTGTGTGTCAGCCTCGAAGGCATCCGGTATCCTGCCGTCCACACGAACACTGGCGCACCTCAAAGCACAGTTCTGGCACCTTTCATGTACACACTCTACACTTCTGACTACAAAAGTATTGACACTGTCTATCCACTGGTCAAATATGCAGATGACGGTGTCGTTGTTGGCATGGTTAACAATGATGATGATTCTGGCTACCTTCGAGAAATCATTGACTTTGTATAGTGGTGTGATGACGTTTTTGTTGTTAAACATCACGAAGACTAAATGACTGAGTATTGATTTTAGGCGAAAGTAAACACCTCCTAAACCTGTTTTTATGAAGGGAGATGATGTGGTGAGAGATGATGCTTACACATACCTGGATATTATGATTGACTCAAAGCTTAAATGGCATGAGAACACTGCGAGCTTGATGAACAAAAAGTAAATTCTAGGATGTATTGTCTAAGGAAGCGGAAGAAATTTGGTGTAATTGCGGATTTTCTTCTGATGTTTTATAATGCAGTAATTTCCAGTACAATCTCTTTTGAGGCAGACTGTTGGGGTGGGAATGTTTCAAAACATGATCAAGGGAGGGTAGTTAAAGCCATACATAGAGCCAGTGTTATAGTTGGTAGATAGACAACTTCCAGTCTTTGTATCGAGGGAAAGTGTTTCATAAAGCTAGTCAAATACTCTGACCTCTCACATCCGTTCCATGTCGAATTTTTTTCACATATCTCTCACAGAAGCAGCATATTTTTACTCACTCCCTAACATCACGACAAACGGCTACAAGTTTTCTTTTTTACCCTCTGCCATTTCAATTCTTAACGCTAATTAGACAGAAATCCGTGTTTAAATAACCTATGATTTATACTGTATATATGTGATGTGCCAACTCTAGACCCAATGTTCAAGATTTTGTTTCTATCGTGTTGTAAATGACTATCGGCACTGTAATGTCCTGGACAAATAAAGTATTATTATATTGTATTGTATTGTATTGGTTCACCACACAAATATTCAGCTTTGCATGGTTGAGTCCTTGACTGTAAATACAGTTATTTTGTCTGAATGTGATCGATTGGTTGGCCAGCTTAACATGTACGTATGTCGCCACTCACCCCATGATCTGCGTGCACTGTCATAATCACCAATGACAAAATGGTGAAAAACAAAACGGTGTTCGTCATTGTTCGTCAAAGCGACTCTGTAAGGAGATGGTGAACTCAAACTGTATTCAATGATGCAGAAGCTTTGTCAATAATCGCATGTCGGAAGTTCATGAGACTTAGTCCACCGGCTGGGGATTAAGAAAGAGTTCGCGTTTCTGACGTTATACGCGATTTTGACAGGATTTGATAGGCTTAGTTGCTTTTATATTGGTCAGGAAATTTAGTGGCGACAATTATTTGTCTTTTGTCTCCGGCACCCAAGTTTTTGTTTGAATGTACGATTCAAGCATAATTGTCATATCATCTTCGCAAATTGCTACAAAGTATACCTTTTGGATATTAGTTATGATTTTACGACACAACCAGGCACGTTGTTAAAATTTGTATTATCAGCGTCTTTGGTAAAATAAAATAAAATATAGCGTCAACGATTTATATAATTAAATACGGTTCCATCCATATTGCTCATGGGAAGAAACACACACATGTATTCTGTTAATGTCCCAATTTTTCCTACAAAGAAATAGTTAGTGTTCCTACCTCGACCGACGACTCTTCACACTATTCCTCCTCACTCCTGTTCCTTCCGAATTGACCGACACCAATTACCTGGCCTTTATATACGGTTTTACCTTGCGTGTCACCTTTGAATCTGCCCACAAGCAACCTTTCAAAACCACACTCGTAAATATCTTCTTTTTTGCGTTCAATTGTGATTCACCGTATACATGTCGAGACATGTTTTTTTTATTTCAGCACAGCATGCTGTTGAAAATCGTTCCCGTCAACACATTATCGCCTTAACGTGTCCGAGACTACGTGTATGATGTGGTCAGCGATAACATTTCTGTATAGGCATTGTTTTAATAAAAAAAATAATATCAGTAGGAGAAACTAGCTACCGCAAGAGAAGCTGGAGCTCCCTCATTAGAATCGACTTCGGTATGTCTCGATATGCTTTAGCCATTTTGGTTTATTTTGCATTATTGTTCTGTGTTACTGGTGAAAACATTGTGAAAACCCGTTCCAATATTTTGCAAGCTTTTTCTGAAGAAAGTTTTCTTTGTTTTATCATAGTTACTGCTCTATGCATCGGTACCTGAACTGTTGGTATCAAGTGGCTGGCGGAGCTGTTTATCAGAGTAGTGATTGTACCCATGTGGAAGGGGAAAGGAGATGTTCATGACATTGTTAGTACGAACTGTGCGGTAAAGTGAGGTAACAGTGCAGAATAAGATAAGAATTAGAATACAAACAGCTGGGATTTGGGAACGTGACAGGAGCATAAGATGGATTGTTTGCGATCAGAGACATTGTCGATAAAAAGGAAGTGATTCGGAAATGATGTACCGTTTGATGTTGTGGAATTGAAGAAGGCTTGTCGCGCAGCACCACGGAGACTAACGTTGGGAATTACGAGGAGGCTGGACGTGGGAGACGCAGATTTCAGAATAATGATGGAAACAATGCTATAATGTGCCCAACGGAAAGGCTTCGAGAGTTTGGAACAGGAACAGGCCTCAGATGGGAAGGTGTCATTCCAAGAATAGACCCTAATCGGTGAGGTTTAGAAGCTTTGATGTTGAGCCAATTTAATTCACGGACACACCCTTATTAATCGTACAGCTGAACGTTGCAAATACATCAACTTGTATGCTGGCCCTTTTAAGTTCGTCAGCTTTGAGAATAACATTCAACTGAAAATGGTATAAACAACTATGGAACGGCACGGCATTTCTATATCTCTTTACGGCATATTTCTGATACCATATGTTCTGTTGACATAAGTGCGCAAGTCTGTAAGTATTGTTGGTTTTTGCTGTTGTGAATAATGTTCTAGAAAAAATATTGTTCTGTTGTAACAAATGCGACGCATTGATATCTGAAGATTAATGCCAGGTGTATGACGAACATCCGAACGATGACGTACAACCAGACATTTAAACGTTGCACATAACAAGCCATAAGTCAAACGTCTGCTGACATTATTGCATATTTGCATGCGTGGCTGTGCTTATGCATGCTGGTAGACCACGTTCCGTTCGATTTATTTGAAAAAAGGAGTGCATTGAATTGAATGCGTAGTGACGCCTCGGCTCAGTGGTTTGTAGCCAGGAGGTCATGGGCTCAGGTACGGGCAATCGGTCAACCGAGTCGTGTCATTTAACATTATTATCTGGCATGCAAAAGCCCGCTTAAAAACATGTTTTTCTGGCGAGACAGCATAAACATATTCATATGATTATAAATGTTGTAAACTAATGCATGTAAAATTACAATAATAATATAATCACAACCAAGATAAATGGACGAGCAGAAATAATATTAGTATAGTAATTTTTGCCAGTTGTGTAAACACCACGGTACCAGCTAGTTCTGATACCTCTGCATCCGAGTTATTGACTCGTAGCATAATCTATATGTCTTTTGTCAGGTAGGAAATGATTAAGTTTTATAAACTTACTTTCATCTCGTTGAAATATCTCTTATACAGACAGGAATGGATTGTATGTCATGGGTTTTAGAGGTCTTACACATGGTGGCGACTGTGTGCTCTAATGATGACACAAAGATAACTCTAGACGGTGGGCGTATATTAACACTATTTAACTTATTTGCCTAGCATTTGTGAAAAAGTCGGGCCTATATTACTATGTTTCGTGTATGGTATTTCAAAATTCAATATATCGGGCCAAACAAACAACCCACTGAGATGGAACGCGATATCTGTGGAAAGGAGCAATACATGTTATGGTAATTTTCCTACAACCGACTAAATTTTTATAACATGTCAGTTCCGCAAGCTGTATTTCTTACTGTCCGTATATTTACTATGTATGCTTTATTTCCAAGTATTCCTCCTTCTCATATATGTTTCTTTCGCATCGTGTTTTCCTAATCTTTGTCTTTCCAGTGTCAATCTCACTGCACTCTCTTCATCTTTCCGCACGACGTTTCGACGATGTCTAAAATTCGACGTGTCGACGATGTCTAAACGTTTTTGTTTTTATACATAACCTGTGCTCTATTGTAATTATGATTGCTCTCGTACAAAACATATGGTGCTCCATCTGTGTCTATTGTTTGATATTATTACTGTGACAGTGTCCAAGTTTCTACCAGTTTATATAATCGGTGCATTGTAAATCTTATATGTCAGCTTCATAGTTATCGTGTTATATTTTTCCACTGTAACGTATGTTTACCTTTTTCAACTCAATCCACTCGATATCGTTTCACCACCGTCAACCACCGATTTGAATAAATTAAGCATATTCACGTGTCATTGAAATTAACTAATTTCATATATAACTATAAACTAATAATTTATGTAGTTTGATTATATAGTCCACATTGCCATTAGTATTTAAACACATGTGGTCCAAACCGCGATGTGCCTCATGGACGATTTAAACCGTAGACAAACTACCTAGATGCAACCCTTTCCGTAGGTATCTGATTTCGAAAAAAAATGTTGGGTTTTTATACGTAACTTGTGCTCTATTGTAGTTATGATTGCTCTCATACAAAACATATGGTGGCATGCTCCCAGACGTTTATTGTCGCCGGCTGGTGATGTATTGTCATTGAACCGTGGGACGTTACAAGTATTACGTCTATTGTCAGCTGGTGTGAAGACGGCTTTGTTAAGATTGAATAGATTCACCCGACACGCACCCGAAACGAATTCATGGACCACATATGTGACGAATTAAGTAATACGTTACAACTACCTTGCATATAATTACCTGCTTTCAATACGATGCATCAAGTACACAGCCATGGTCTATCAAGGTTAATGGTTATATCTGTTTTTTGTATATAGACCCTTTTCCCCACGCTTAACGTTGGTTGTTTCCACCCCTTCAATACCGGTCTGTGCACACAATGGGTGCAAATAGTAAATCACGTCAACACGCACAAACTCGACAAAAAAGAGCTACACCTTTTTTACAGTCGTTTTATGGCTAGGTGAACTGGAGTTACCCGCTGTCGTCACGCAACGCAAGCAACTACCGATCGTTTGTGCACAAAGGTATGCAGGCATGTTTTCGTACGTAACACTGCCAAACGTTTTCCATTTTGCATAAACCAGTCACTGATTACCTGCTCAGCATAACCTAGTTAGGAATTTAATGGACACTATAACTCCTGTCAGCGTGGTATAAAGTCAACTCATTCCACTATGTTCGGTTCTTCTATATTTCCGTTCTTAGCACGTCTCTGAGGCTGGTGTTATTTTCCTCCAGGTGGCTACCGAAATGGCTTAGCTGTCGTATCCTGGGTTTGTCTCTCGAGACCAGTCCCAACATTCTGATAGTCGTTAGGTTAAAATACATATTATTTTTGTTTGTTTTGTGTAGCGGTTAACATAGAGTATGTACCGTTGAGTGTTTGTATTAGCAACAACAGCAACAACATCACCACAAAAACAACAGGAGCAGTACTAACAACAACATCAGCAATAAAAGCAGCAAAAACAAGCAACACCAGTAGCAGCAACAGCAGCAGCATCAGCAAAAACAGCAGCAGCAACAGCAGCAGCAACAACAGCAGCATCAGCAACAACAGCAGCAACAGCAGCAGCATCAGCAGAAGCAGCAGCAGCAACAGCAGTTTAAAACACAAAACATACTTGTGATCTTCCGAAATAAATCTTCCAACTACATAGTTTCTTGTGAAATTTTTTTCACAGTGCCGACGCTTGCCGCGACGGAGCGAAGTAGCCACTAAATCAGAGTTATTGAAACGAGCAGACATTCAAGGGGTGGTCCATGTAACGGTTCGTCTAACAACGCTAGGTCGTCTCGAGCTGGACAGATTTTGGGTCACAACCAGGCTCAATTTTCCGCTAGTCTCTTTTGACTTGTTTGAATGATCGATATTTAGCCTAATAATGTTGCAGCTTCCATTAGGTCATAAAAAATAGTCTAGATTATTGTATCCGCGCGCATCTCCTCAGCCCGCGTCGATGTTTTGTCACTGAAAGCGATGGTGGCGCCACACGGCGGATCAGCGCTGAACCATCAGTGGTATATCTGGTTCAATCCCAATATAACAGACTCGTGTTTTGCACGACTTTTGTGGTCACGCGGTCGGTCGGTCGGTTTGCGTGGCAAAGCGTACGTGGTCTGTTTCGTTGCGTTTCAATGACATTCGGGTAAAATGTTAATTTTGGCTAAAATTCGCTGCAAAACAAAACAAGTAAAAAAATATGGCCTCGTTGAGGTCAACCCGTCCATGTCAATATTGTCTTTAGTTGACATGTTCCGCAAATATCTACTTAATATCGGCGACAATTCGTTCTGGAAGAACAATATTGCTGCCACGAAGTGGGAGTAGCAGTGGCAGCTGGCATGTTGTGTATCTGTTTATAATAAATTATCACAGGTTTAGGCATTCCACCTGGATAGATGTTTGTAATATTGCGAGTAGGTAATGTTGTTCTTAATTGTTTTACAGAAGCAATGTTAACATATCAGCATTCACCAATACTATATTTACTAATAGACCTGTGTTGATTTTTGGATTGGTAGGTGCGATCAATTGATGACACTGTTGAAATCACTCATGTTCCGTTTAAGTTACTGCCCCCTCCAAATATGACAGCACTTTTCATTGGATGTGTAGGACGAGTTGTTCCTGAATCAGCTGATCCCAACTGACAAGAAGCAACTGTACGTCTACCTTGAAAACCTAAAACGTTCCGGATGCCACACAGAACCACGCTACTTAGCTATGTCCCCGGGGACACTCGTCAGATGAGTCGTAAATTCAGGGAATCATGCAGCCTAATGGCTGATGTTAAATCCATTTACTAACGAAATATTTATATCGACAACTCTCAAATGATATGTCTGCCTCAGCGAATGAGGAACAGGCTGAAATTGACAAGTGTGAAAATCAAGGAGATGGCAGTCAGGTTCCGTGAATACTGTGTGTTCCTCAGTGTGGACGGCAAACATAAGGTAACGGTGGGCGAACCTGGTGCTCCATCGGCAGTTGTCCTGGTTAGCATGGGCCAACATTTCAATTAACTGACCACGAAATCGTAAAGATGCACTTACATCAAGTGTCATATTTGACCGGGAAGTACCTGCGACAGTTGAAGGATCCTTCTATGGGGGCAATTTACACGTGACACTGAACGCTCGCCATAGCGCTGAAATGTTTGGCATCACGAAGGACACTGAAAAGCCCACATTGAAGTTATACAGCGACTCTCTCTATGGCATCAGATGCAGTGCACATACACACACCCGACATAGCTGGATCATCAGGGCGATGCATTTGTTCCCAAACTCATTCCTGTCGGCAGTCATCTCGACCCGCTTGATGTGTTGCCTAGTTACTTCGCCGTACGTCACAGGTACCGTGCGCCACTCCCAGTAGTTGATGGCAGACACGGTCAACATTTTCTCCATGATTGCCTTCGCCAGCTCCACGGTGGTTTCCTTGACAAACTCGTTGAGGCATGCGTTGTCGTTCAGCCGCCATACTGCCTTCAGGAGGAGACGAATGTTTTCATTGAGTTTACATACACCTGCGTTCATTGAGTTATGCTACACCAGTTTAATGTATCTGAACTTGGCACGGATGCCGATGAAGTACGAAAAGCTGACCTTCATCATTTCTCCAAGAGAAACTTGCGACGCAGAATGCGCAGAAAATCTTGCAGCATACATATGGTGGTTGTGCTTGGCGATAATCACCGTGTCATGCTTTCCGGGCATATATGTGGAGTTATCCGGCCGTTTGAGGAATTACAGAACTTGGTTCTCTAATATGCTGAACCCGGTGTTCAGGCCAAGCTGCCGGTGCACTCCGAAGTGCTTACCTATCGCACTGATACTGCGATTGTTATTGAATCTCTCTTTGGTGAGAAGGGAATTTGTCAAATTTGACTTGCTCTTAGATGTGAATTCACGCAGCTGTGCGATGATGTTCACGCCCAAACTGAGCTGCTTTTGAATGTTTTGGGTGCCTTCTGCGTTCTTCTGCCTATTATGTACAAGTGTTCGATATACATAGTAATGTCAAAGAGCATTTATAAAAGTTAGAAAATAACATCACTATTATGATCTTAAACGTAAAATGTTGATTCTGAAAGTGTTGATTCAAACCGCCGATTCGCCCTGTGGTGTCAGAGGCGCAACCCGAGAAGCCTTAAAGTTGTGTAGCTTTCAGTTACCCATGGTTGACGCCATGCATATTTTCACAACCGGTTCATATGTGACGATTTCATGTTCTGTACGTGACGCATCTATTTTGTCCATATGTCACACAACACGTTTTTATTAACGATAAACTAGTCGTCACTTGCGCAACTAATATAACTAAAACAAATCCCTGCGGTAAACAACCTGGCATGGTAATTAACATAGGTTCGAAAACATGTATATATATATATATATATATATATATATATATATATATATATATATATATATATATATATATATATATATATATATATATATATATATATATATATAATAGGTTATTTTATTAGGACTTTCGGCACCATATCAGGGGCGGAGTTAGTAAATGACAGCTACGCATTAGTGTGTGCAATTATATATAATTTTACTGTATCAGTTTCACATTACCGCTTTTAATAAGGCCAATTTAATTATAAAACAATTTCACTGTATTTTTACCGCGAATTTCCCAACATTTATATGAAATTGGTGACGAATATAAGCGTGAAACTCGTACGATATTTTCCTTGAAAAGTTGGCGCAGAGCGCAGTTATATTATTAGTGGCGCCACACAGCGTATGAACCATGAAACGACAACGGTGCCCCTTTCTACAAAGCTACCTGCATAAATAAATTAGTATGTAACATAAAACATAAACTAACAGTTGTTATGCAATGATATTATGTCAGGAGTAAACAAGACGTACGAGACAAAGTTGGGCCACTAGGAAACAGTTACATGGTGCTACCCAGTGACTGAACATGTTATTAGAACAGAGATGATCTACAATTAGTGCCATTTCTGTCAATGGTCAGACACTTTGAGTTAAAAGTATGGTTTATTTACGTTTGTCAAAGCTGTTGTCGATTAAAGTCTGCTGGTGTATATGCTCTCAACTCACGTGACCGGACTTTATTTTCTGTGCTCTCGCAAATGGAATAATTGTGTACAGGGGAAAACATGATTTCCTTACTGCCAGCAATATCGAAAAGTTAATTAAAAAGTATAATTGTCGAAACGGGGCTAGTTGAGCCACCCAGGGCCCAATGGAGGATGAGTTGAGCAGCGGTTTAAAACGAGTGTTCTATACCCAAAAATACATCAAGGAATTGTTTTCAAAATAACCTGGGACATTGTATAGCTACAAGACAATATACTCACAGTTGCTTACATTGGTTGCGATTGGCCTATAAGTTTATAATTTAATAATTGTTTAATTATGTGTGCCGACTTATTAATTAAGCAAGTAGAATTTTCAGAGACGTGCTGCTTCCATTGTGTAGAAGTGTTGGCTGAGTTATTATGACATTTTATTACAAGGCTTGCGTATATTATGCAAATAAAGCATTTACGTTTTACCAATCTTACACTACACTATTACTCAACTTACCCCACACCACGTGTTAGTTGAACCATCTTCCCAAACCTATTTGAATCAGCGACACAAAATTACTTATGCATACTAGATATATTACCTTGGTATAAGTTGATATATTAATAATCATAGTTTAAAAGCAATCTCAAAGCAGGACTATGATTGTTCCCTCATCATCATCATCACCATCGCGGACCCTGTAGTGTCGTTGGGGCACCTGGAAACCAGCTGTCTCCACATCTTCCTGTCTTCTGCCAAACTTTGTGTCTCTCAGAAGTCCAGGCCTGTCCACTATTTGATGTTGTCGTCCCACCTCTTCCTATGTCTTCCTCTTCTACTTTCTTTTCGAACGGTGCCTTGCAGGTTGGTCTCTGTCATGCCGGATGTTCGTGATAAGTGCCCATACCATTTCAGCTTCCCTCTCTATACAGTCTTTAGGAGATCTTCATAGGACCCGATGGCTTGTTTGATTCTGTAGTGCCCCTCTGTTGGTTACATGGTCCTTGTATGAAATGCAAATGATTCAGTGAGTTTAACATCAGTTGTTCGTAAATTACTCGAAATATTAATTAGAGACCACATGGTGGAATTCCTTGTCAAACATAAATTAATAAATACATCTCAACATGGGTTCCTAAAAGCATGGTCATGTCTAGCTAATATCTTATGTTTTTTGAAGAAATTACAAAGTGGGTAGATGACGGGTCACCAGTGGATGTTGTCTTCTTAGATTTTCAGAAAGCTATCAATAAAGAACCACATCAAAGATTGTTACTTAAACTAAAACCCATGGCATAGGTAATGATGTAATCAACTGGATAGAAAAGTGGCTTACACACAGAAATCAGGGAGTAATAGTAAATAGTGAGATTTCAAATTGGAAATCTTTTTTTAGTGAGGTACCACAGGGATCAGTATTATGCCTATACTGTTTTATATATATATATATATATATATATATATATATATATATATATATATATATATATACATGTATATATATATATATATACATATATATATATATATATATATACATATATACATATATATAATATATATATATATATATATATATATATATATATATATATATATATATATATATATATATATATATATATATATATATATATTTATATAAATGATTTGGAAGCTGACGTATCTAGCACAGTACTAACATTTGCAGATGACACAAAAGTATTCAGAAATGTTTCTAATGATACAGATAAACAAAGTTTATAGGATGATCAAGATAAATTAGTTAAATGATCAGAAAAATGGCAAATGTTATTCAATTTTGGAAAGTGTAAATGTATAGGACATGGAAACATGAACGAAGAATATATAATGTGGGATGCTGTACTAGGTAGAACCACACAAGTAAAGGACTTAGGTGTAATATTTAGTGCTGACATGAAAGTTTCAGAGCAATGCGGGATTGCTGCTTCGAAACGAAACTAAATTATAGTGCTAATAAGAGAACTATCATGTATAAGGAGAAACAGCTAACTGTACCCCTGTACAAAGCAATAGTTAAACCACATTTGGAATATTGTATTCAAGCATGGAGGCCGTATCGTAAAACGGAAATAGACAACCTAGAAAGAATACAACGAAGAGCAACCAAAATGATTCCAGAATTGAGAGACCTTAGTTACGAAAGTCGCTTATTACAATGTGGTTTGACAACACTAGAGGCCAGGAGACTAAGAGGAGACCAAATAGAAGTGTTTAATATAGTGAATAGTTATGATGATGTTGAGAGGAATATATTCTTCAAATTTAAAGATGGCAGTAGAACTAGAGGACACCAAGCAGCATTAGTTAAGGAGCAGTGTAGGTTGGACATGAGAAAGTACTCTTTCTCACAGATGGCGATAAATGAATGGAACAAACTGCCAAATGATTATATTAATGCTAGTAGTGTGAACATGTTTCAAAATAGAATTGACAGATATTTGATAAGGGCGGGCTACACATTGATGAGAAAATTGTTGGACTCTCGATAAGCCAATGGCTTCCTTGTCCACTTGCCATCTGGAACTTGTTGTTTGGGATGGCAATATTGTGAATTTTTTTTTAGATATTTCGATAGTATATCATTTCCATGGCTTGTACTCTTCTTTGTATTTCGGCTGTAAGAATCCACGTATTGCATGAGAATATAAATATTGACTCGATAAATGATCGATCGATCGATCTGATTTTGCATCGAATGGTGATGTTTTTATCTTTCCTTATTGGTTGCAGTCTTGTAATCGCTGCTGTTGTCAGGGCAATCCTTGAAATGACCACAGGTTTGGATCCCTCATCCGTTATGACTGAACCCAGGTACTTGAACTTGGACTAATATGTGTCCATTCGCTGGGATCTTCTTGTTGATGTCATTGGTGATGTTGGTCATTAGCTTTCTCAGCACTAATTTCCATTCCGTAGGACGCAGATGTATTGTCGAGGCGGCTCACTAGGTCAGCTAGCTCCTGTTCATCCCCTGCTAAACAATCAATATCATCTGCAAAGCGTAAATTTATTATTATCCTGCTTCCGATGCTGACCCTTCCTACGTGATCTTCAAGGGCGTCAGTCGTGATCCTCCAAAAATATCTTAAATAGGGTGGGTGATAGAAGGCAGCTCTGGCGGACTCCAATAGTGGTGCGAAACAATCCATTCCCCCAGGGTGCCATTCATAAGGACTGCGCTGGCGGCCTTGTCAAACAGATGTTCTGTGGCTCGAACGAGGTTAACACCAATGTTGTATTTCCTTATGATTGCCCTTAAGGTTTCATGCTATACCCTGTCAAATGCCTTCTTGAAGTCAATAAAGACATGGTAGATATCTTCTTGGTGTTGCAGGTACTTTTCGCACAGGATTCTAAGGTTGAAAATTTGCTCTGCAGTACTGTGTCCTGCTCGAAAGCCGGCCGGTTCTTCAGCGATGATGTTCTCTGCTTGTGGCTTGAGTCTGTTAAGGATGAACTTCATCATGACTTTACTCGGGTGGCTGATGAGGCTGATTGTCCGGTAGTTTTGCTACAACTGTAGGTTGCCTTTTTATGGAAGTGTGATGACCATTGATTGGGTCCATGGAGTAGGCCAATGTCCTGTCTGCCAGATCTTATTGCAGATTGCTGTGAGGATGTTGGGCGCACATTCTCCACCAGCTTGTATTAATTCAGCTGGTATGTTGTCAACTCCAGCTGATTTTCCTTTCTTTAAGGTTTTAACTTGCAGCCTCCACTTCTTCACGAAGAATTGGGAAGTTATCCACTTCGGTGTTCATAGGACAATCCAATACTGCTGCATTTCCTTTGGTCTGCCTGTTGTATAACTCGGTGCAGTACTTTGATAAACTCTCTTTCTTCCGTGAGGCATTGTCCTGACTTGTCAGATCTTTTACTACATGGACTGCTCTTTTGCTATTGTTCTTGTTCGGTTTGTCTTCTATCTGCACTGCTCTTCTATCCATTTTTCTTTGGCTTCTTTCATGCCTGTTCTGATGTTTTTGTTGATTTCCCTATATTTATCATTTCCTCCGGGGCTGTTCTTCACCTCTTTCAGTACACTTCTTTTGTCACATATTTCAAGTAACTCGGTGGTGGCCCAGGGTTTCGTCTTATGACGGTGTTTGCCGAGGATCACACAGGCTGTATCAGTCATTGCATTGTTGAAATTGTTGGTCGATGTCCCTGTGTCTGTGTTGTCTTCCTCTAGGATGGTAAGAGCGCAAATGTCCCACCTATCATTGCTTGAAATGCTTCTTCAATATTTGGATCGTTCAACTTCTCTAGGGCGAACTTCATCCTTCCTTGCATTGGTTTGAAAATCTTTTTCAGACGGAGACGGAAGTTGGTCATCACCAAGCCATGATCACTTCCTATGTCTGTGCCTGAAAAGCTCCGCGTCTTTTCAATATTAATCCCAGACCGGAATCGCTGTTTCAACAATATGTAATCGATTTGATTGTGATACTGGCCATCCAGAGTGTGTCACATGCTTCTCCTGGAATATGTTTAAAACAAGGTTGACACATATCGTAGGAGGGCAGGTTACACATAGGTGGACTCTCGATAAGCCTATATCTTCCACTTGCCATCTGGGCCAGCCCACCAATGTTGTGGCTACAGTGCACTGTAAAGGCAAAGCCGGTGTAGCCTTTTTGTAATATTGGTTAAAGTTAGCCTACCGCTCGGCTATTATTGTGAGGAGTTGCTATGCATCGAAGTTATTCAGTCTATTGCGTGTTCTCTTGCAGAGCATTTGCTTAGAATCCGGGCCCACCTAAATCTTGTTAAATTTACCTAGTAGGTGCGACAACTAGCGAATGAAAACGCAAATAGCTCATAGCGGATTGATCGCTTCGATTGACAGCAGGGAAATGCCTGTTCCGGCACCATGTACGCGTCGTACAGTTACATACGAAGACACGACGTTTTAGCCTCGTCCATATCGAAACCATTCTTGATTATCCACCTGAGACAAGGTTATGTTACTGCAAGCAGCACTTGTCTGGAATCCAGACCCTCCTCGATGTCGTCGTTAGAACAAGCACTATGTATAGTAGTCATGCACAATGCATACCGAACTATGATACTTATTAAACATCGTGTGCCATGGTGTGCGTTAAAACACATTTAATCACCGTTTTCCATGCTCGAATTCGCATTTTTATGTCGCTTTCAGTGTCGCCGTCTTGCGAATACAAGGGGCAAGATAACGCTCAATACAAGTTCAATATGCGACTTCGAACTTCGTTAAACGTGTTTATGCACAGCATAATTTGCATGTTCTGTAGTTCAGTTTGCATTGCGCATGCATTGTTCATGGTTGCTGTATATAGTGCATGTTAATAACGGCAAAATTGAGGTGGGCCCGTATTCTAGACAAATGTCCTGCAAGTTATCACGCAATAGACTGAATACCGTCGATCAACGGCAACTCCCCACAATAGGCCAATTTCCACCAATATACAACAGGGTATACCGGACTTGCCTTTAGAGGGCGCCGTAGCAACGCGTCTAATGATATCTTATGATCTCGTTTGGGAATAAAATAATTCGTTTTTGTCCGGTATTGAATATACATTGGCATGCTATTTGCAAGTTCTGACAGATAGTGGAATCTTCTTATTTTTGTTCTTCGTCGTATTCTAATTATTTTTCTACAATATAGCCGTGTGTGTATGTGTGTGTGTGTGTGTGTGTGTGTGTGTGTGTGTGTGTGTGCGTGCGTGCGCGCGCGCGTGCGCGCGTGTGTGTGTGTGTGGGGGGGGTGCGTGCTTGCGCGCGCGCGTTTGTTCGTGTGCGTACGTGCGAGTGTCAGTGTGTATGTGTGTGCTGGTGTGGATGGGTGGGTGTATGCATTTGTGTGCCAGTGAGTGTGTGTAGGTGATTTATTTATTTAGGTAAATATGGCAAATTCAGGTACTACATATTAAACTAAAAGACGGCACCTAACATAGCTAACAGTTGACCTCAATGGGTTACACTTGAAACTGCAAAACCGGCAACACAAAGATGCCAACTATGTTCTATCTATTACGCTCGCATTAGCCCATAAACGCCTGCCATCTAGCGAATATGCGGAACACTATGTAAAAACTATGTAAATAATATATATATATATATATATATATATATATATATATATATATATATATATATATATATATATATATATATATATATATATATATATATGCATTTATTTTGACCAAAAACATATATTCAATAATATCGAATAAAAATCATTAAATAAAAGTTTACAGCGGAAAAAAATAAGTAAGATTCGGCGTATAACAACTTACGCTAACATCCTGCTGTTAATTTTTTTACCGAAAGCGTTTATTGCAACTATGTCAGATATTACCTTACGTATGTAATTTATGCAAATTTATCACTTTATATCATATATATTCAACAATGTAATTGATAGTTTGCTATACCAAAATAAATACGTAAATATGTTCCAAGACCAAATTTATGGATGTTAATATCAAATACAACGGTTTACACGAAGGAGTCAACATATATATATATATATGAACTGTTACATAACCAAATAAAGTAACATTTAACAATAAATTGTAGCGTTCTGTTGCTAACCTATGTTTAGATCAGTTGCTTAACTTGTTGTGTGATATCGATGTTCTATCCACCCTTTCGAGGTTCTCTTTGTTTTTCAAGAGGACGAAATGTATATTTCTCAGACACGCATATTATGGAATGTGGAACGTAAACGATCAGTCAGGCCTTTGTCTGACACATTGAGATGTGCACAGTTCGGCGACGCTTCAGCTGACACAACACACACGCGTGATTGCACGTGTTTGCTAGTGCACACTAAAATTATTTTTGTACATGATATATTGGCATGTTTTGAAGACATTTGTCAGTTATTTTTTAGCTGAAGTCGCCCCGCTGCTCGGTGTATAAACTGGGTTATGTAAGTTAAGTATTTTTATGCGCCGACGTCAGCACATACACCTGTCTCGTTGCTCCTGTTGAAATGGTTTAATGGAGCAAGTGGGACACTCGACAGGCCTTCCCCCCAAAAGGGGCCCACAAAATCAATCATAATCCATTTGATTAGCTGTAAGCTAGCTTTCACATGTGACCTAGAACATGAATTATCACCAGAGGCGACCATTTAGCAGATGTTGATCAAGATAATATCAGGCATTCCTCAATGTGGTAGTGTTGGTTGACAAATATATTTCACTTTTATTATTAGTAACTGTAGTGGAGATGTCTTTTTCCAAATTGAAACTGATCAAGGATGAGCATCGATCCACAATGAGCCAGAACAGGCTAGATCATCTGAATGTGTTCAGTACGGAATGGGACATCATGCGTCAGATTAATGTTGACAATATTTTGTAGGACTTCAGTGCTGCCGAAACGCGCAAAATCTCATTGATGTTTGAGACAGTTCAACAGATGTACGATCATATCTGACTATTCACATGATCATATCTCCTTTATATCCGTTAATAACTAATTTAATGGCTTTGTATTTGGATGTCACTCTTTCTTTGCTAACGAGAACTTGCACCTTTTCTGTTCTACACTTGTATTATTTTAGGCATATAGTTACCTCCATAGTCAATACAAGGGTCTCGATATTCGTCTTTCATGCACTCGGTAAGGG
The DNA here is from genome assembly GCA_033239005.1 of Lamellibrachia satsuma. Classification (NCBI taxonomy): domain Eukaryota; kingdom Metazoa; phylum Annelida; class Polychaeta; order Sabellida; family Siboglinidae; genus Lamellibrachia; species Lamellibrachia satsuma. Next base: position 3,389,456 of record BSQZ01000011.1, read on the forward strand.
CCCACTTATAAAGTTTGTACCAGGCCCCGACATTGTTAGTCTGGTACTGAGACGTGAACCACGAGACGACGCTGCAGCTGACACAACAACTCCACGTGATGGAATATTTATTGGGTAGTTAGTGTGCCATGCCGTGTCAAGCCGTTTACCCCACTGACCGCTTATAAATATTTATTTGGTAGTTAGCGTGCCGTGCCATGTCAAGCCGTTTACCCCACTGACCGCTGTATAAATTATCAGTTAAACGAGTGAAACGATATTGTTTTGACAATAATTGCCCTAACGTTATCGCAACTGTCAGTTTTAGTGTGCAAGGTCGTACGACGGAAAGTTTAATAGTAGAATCAAACCTTGGATTGCGGGAACACATGTACTTATTAACTTTATATGTTGTGGTGTTTGCCTCTTAAGAGCATATATAGTTATATGCATCGCACGATATCTTTCATTGTGATATTTGTGAATGTCTGAAATGTTCAGGTTAAGCTGGACACAGATAAACATACGGACAATTGCGAACCTGAACACAATTTGAGCAGGCGTTTACGTGGCACAAGGTTCAGGGTCGCTGGCCATAAACCGTACTCGACGTAAGGCGTATTTTTAGGTTTGGGTACCGCCTCTGTTTTCACGCGTGTAACCCTAAATTTATCGCAAACAGCATTGCTAGTGCATGGTTTCACACGTTTGCTCCTAGTGCGTGTATACACATGTTTATTTATTTGATATATTGAGCTGTTTTCAGAAGTGCGTCTACATACCATTCCATGCACGTTATGACGATGTTGATCAAGATAATGTCAGGGATGCCTTTCTCAATGAGATGTTGCTTCGCATATATTTGAATTTGATTATTAGTAACTGTAGCGGAGAGGTATTTTTCCAAGTTGAAACAATGAGCCAGAACAGACAGGTTCATCTGACCATGCTCCGTACGGAAAGTTACATCAATATTAATCTTGATAATATTTTGTAGGAATTCTTTGCTGCCAAAACGCGCAAAAAATTCGTTAGTGTTTGAGAAAGTGGAACAGTTGTACAATAATATCTGACTATTCACACGATTACATCTCCACTAGAACCGTTAGTAACTAATTTAGTGGCATTCTATTTGGATGTCACTCTTTGTTTGCTAAAGAGAACTTGCACCGTTTCAGTTTTACACGTCTTGTATTATTGTCTGGTATGTCGTGACATGGATTATTTCTTGCTTGTCATTGTACTCTGTATTTTCTATTATATATGTATGTATCAAATCATCGACAACATCGGCATAGAGATAACTCCATACTCAATACAACGTGTCTCGATGTTCGTCGTTCATGCACTCGTTAAGGGCTCACTCAAAACAGTTTGTACCAGGCCCCGACATCGTTAGTCTGGTACTGAGACGTGAACCACGAGACGACGCTGCAGCTGACGCAACAACTCCACGTGATGGAATATTTCTTTGGTTGTTAGCGTGCCATACAACTTTTCATATCTGAAGTATACTGACATGTTTTGGAGACGATTATTGTTTGTAATAAGAAATAACTTTAGTTGCCCCGTTTCTGGGTGTATAAACAGGGTTAAGTAATGTTAGTTTTGTGTGTGTCGTATCAAGCCGTATACCGTTCTCACCTCTTCTGTTGAAAGTATCAATTATACAGGTGAAATTATACTGCATAGTACGAAACCTTTCATAGTGAAATGTTCAGGATAAACTGGACACAGAAAAAACATACAATGTTTTCATGAGTGTGATCTAACATGCACGCACGCACGCACGCACGCACGTACGCACGCACGTACGTACGTACGCACAAACTCATGCACGCAAGCACGTACGCACGCACGCACGCACTGGTGCGTGTCCGCGTTTTTGTAATTGTAAAGGACATCTGCGCTTATGTTCTGGTGTAGTCAGTTCAACTAGTGCCTGGATGGAAGTTGTGCTTCGTACTCGTTGTTGTCTTTTCATGTCGCTCGCCTTTATCTACTTGCCTTCTCACGTTGTCCTCGTCGTCTTCCGAATGAATGTGATTTGTGAACATGTGGATTGTTGTCACCAATAAGTGTTATATGAATAAGCCAAAGGCCCAGTCAGTGACCAAAGACACAGTTAGACATGGACATCTGAAATACCCCTTTCACCATGGAGCAACACATAATGTTCTGTTTTAATGACTGAACTTAAAATGTTGACCAATATAGTATAATTATACGTATTTTAATAAGTTTTACTTGTCCTGTTTTTTATGTGAAACAACAATATTAACTATTCAGTAAAATGTGGACATTGAGCATATTATGTTTCTAAAGCAATTAGTTGAATAACTGTACAAATAATGGTTTTGTGATTTAAGTAATTTAGGTTTTATAAAATCGTCCTACTTTTTTATGATGTAAATCAACTTGCCATAAATTACTTCGCCAAAATAAGGAGTCGTTGCTCCATTATGGAGAAGGTTTAAAAGGCGCTCATGTACACTGCTGTGTTGGCGACCACAATAATTGTATTGATGTCGCCACATCAGTAAACCTGTCGATTTGACGATGCCAGGATTCATGCCTTTACTTGGATGCATTGTATTTTTTCTCCAATCCACTAGCTTGCAACCGCGAGCATGTCGACGAAGATTATGTCACCGCTAACGTGATATCATCTTCATACGTTGAGAAACTGACATATTAATAAATCGGCCTTTAAGTTAATATTCCTTAAAAGCATTAATCCAGTTTGAATTACAACAATCGTTTTAATCAAGTACAATTGTTTAGCTTACAGTTAGTCAGGTATACCGAGGACATATAATTATTACCATATGCTATAAAAATCAATGGTTAATCAAAACCATCAGAACTACAAGAAATCATCAAAAAGGACAAGTGAAAAAGCCAATGATATAAAGATGAAGCTGATATACTGTAACTGCAGATTAATTGCCAAGTATTGAAACACTTAAGTCGTCCTGTTGCTGGGAATATCAACTGGGTTAATTAATGTTGACTTTGCATGTCGTATCATTGCATGTCGCTGACTGCTCCACTGCCATTATGTGCTTTGCAAGGTCCCTCAATTTTAGGCAACACAAACACTGCAAATAAAGACTGTAAAATATGCCATCTACGTAAGGCATTTTTGTAGGTTTGGGTGCCGCCTCTGTTTTCACACGTGTAGCCCTAAATTTTACGCAAACGGCACCTCAAGTGTGTCAGTTCATACGTTAGTAAACGCTACGTTTGTTCCAAGTGCGTGTGTCCATATACTTATTTACTTGATATATTGTGTTGTTTTCAGAAGAGTGTCTACATACCATTCCATTCCACTATACGACAATTTATTTTAGAGAAGTTTCACGTCCAGTAAAACGTTAGTTAGTATCGCTTGCACGCATTGGTTTTCAAAGTCAGTTTACGTAAGAATGTCTCTCCTATTGCTTTAACGGAGTGACAATTGTGTGACTGTTCCAAATAACGCATGATCCGCGTTTATTCCACACTTTTCTGAAAATTTTTCCTTTTACTGCTTGGCCACGCTGAACTCACACGTGTACGCACGCATGTAAGTACGTATGTATGAATACATGCATGCATGCGTGCGTGCGCCTGGCACCGGTAGAATTTACTATACCACAATATCAGTGCAGATGTCATTTACAATTACAAAAACGCGCGCATACAAAGCAGTACGTGCGTGCTTGCGTGCGTGCGTGCGTGCGTGCGTGCGTGCGTGCGTGCGTATTATATCGCATTGATGAAAACATTTTATTTCTTGAGTATAATAAATTAGTAGTTCGAATGGGACGCGGTAGTTCGGCGGTTAGAGCACCGGACTATCCATCGAGAGAACCCTGACTCGAGTGCATCAAGTTGTTGTTTCGAAGCTTGAGCAAATTCGTTCACCCCGCTTTGACACCATGTGTCGTCCAGAAGATATATAAAATGTATATATATATATATATATATATATATATATATATATATATATATATATATATATATATATATATATATATATATATATATATATATATATATATATATATATATATATATATATATATATATATATATATATATATAAGTATTTATACATGTTCATGTATGTATTTATTTATGTATGCATATATATATATATATATATATATATATATATATATATATATATATATATATATATATATATATATATATATATATATATATATATATATATATATATATATATATATATATATATATATAATATTATATATATATATATATATATATTTACATATTATATATATATATATATATATATATATATATATATATATATATATATATATATATATATATATATATATATATATATATATTTATATATATGTGTGCTTTATTAATATTGCATATTTACATGTATGCATATAATAATAATAGTAACACTTATATTACATCTAAATCATCAGAACTTCAGAGATGCTCCAAAACGTAATCGCTAAGGCATGCTTACATTTACCTGAAATAAAACAAATCCTAGAAAGTGATGTAAATGGCTGCGCGTTCATGAAGTAGGACAATTAATTAGTTTAAAATTGATCCGTTATTTTATAATTGTATTTTTGCTGTTATATAAAAAACATAATTCCCATGTATAAAGACGCCTGCATTCTCTGTTGCTGTCACAGTTCTCATTGTAAGTAGTCATTTGAACATTCACAGGAATTTGTGCACTAGAACACACTTCGAGCCGCGTTTACACGGCACACGCTTAGTATAGAATTTACATTGAATGAAACGTTACGCTGATATCACATCAATTACATTACATCACAATACCAAAACGTGACGGACTGGTAAGGACACGATCGTGTCGATTGCCACGAACACAACTAAGTGTGTTTATGTTGTTCCTTACTTTTTCCTATCCTTAGGTCATATGCGGCGTTAACACTAAACTGTAGCTTGACAGTGAATTGCTGTCATTGCATTGTATTAACATACAAATGTTCTTGCGGGATACCTAAATATAAGTATTTTGTTAATACTATTCATTTGCCTGCAGTGAGTGTAGATATCACATCAGCATGCTCATGACATATGGAGTGCGCAACGACCCAATATTGGGCGGTGTATAAAAGGTGTTAATGGTCTCCCCTTTGTGCGCACTTCCCAATAATCGAACAATATTTACATTTGTATATTCCACATGTATAATGCTTTCATTCATGCCATGTTGTAACATACCAACACATACGTCATTATTTACATTGTTCATTGTGTTAGCATGTGACGAATATCTAATCGCTGTAGAGGGAGCTCCTAAATTGTCTTCCCTATTTTGATTGTAAATAAAAAATAAACAAGAACACATATATTCATGCAGTGTACACAATCTTTAGCCCAATTCAATCAGTTCCTTACTAACTTACTTAGGACTGGGGCATAAACAACTCTCCACTGCGTCGTGTTCTCTGCTGTCGTTTCTATCTCATTCCAAGTGTGTCCCATCTTCCTCATTTCTCCACGTCTATGTTGAGATTGTGTTGTCAAAGCTTTATTTTCATGTGTCTAACCAGTGTATAATTTTGAACTGTTTGTGAAATGTCCAGTTATCCCAAATGATGTCGGTGGGCAATATAAGTCGATCATAGATCATTTATACATGTGACTGTCGTCGTGCGAGTTGGCACTGCGTTAAAAAGTACACCCGTGGAGATAACCACGTAGCCACATTTGGATATCCTACATAAGCACAGTCTGTTTCAACTCCGAAATCATTCTGTTCAGACGTTTTACGAAGAACTTCGTGAAGCTGAACGAGGTAAGGTTCACTTTCAACGATTGGGTCTTTGTCATATTCTTCGCATTATGTATTGCACGAAAACTGGTTCATTTTATTTTTCATATCGTTACAGATTTATTTTGGCGTGACAATGCATGTCAGTAACATGTTGTTATTCGTCTGCCTGGCGTTGAGCTTAGTGGTGACCGTTGCGACTGATGCAGTAAGTGTTAACATAAGTAAACTGTTTTGAATATGTTTCGGAAAATGGAAATAATGCAAATGTGTCTTGTTAAAAAATATTACAGAAATAAGAATAATTACAAGCAATAAAGCTAAAAAAATTTGTTGATTGTGATTACGATGCATTGATGCGAGTAATGTTGTACACTTTCTTTACTTACACACACTAACTAAAATATTTTTTTAATATCTTCTTCATGACAAAGCACACGTTGCTTTTAATGTACTGAATGACGTAAAAGGAAATAACAATTTCAGCTAAAAATTGTATTTTTTACACGTCCATTACGGTCGCAGTATTTAGTTGTATGCAATAATTTAAAATACTTCGTTGTCTAATACGACTTTATTATTGTTTATTATTTATAGGAAGATGACCACGGTGAGTATGTGAACGAAGAAGACGATGCGGCGTCAGGTGAGTTGCTGAGTTTGAAAACAATTATAATGAAAACAAATGGCTTTATCCAAATTTAAAACTACGGTATGTCGTCAAGACTTTGGTCTAGTTAACAGTGCTCATATGTCAACCGATGTTTCATCGAATGTCTTTCGACATACACACACAAACACACACAAACACACACGTGTGTGTACGTGTGGGTGGGTGTGTGGGTGTGTGTGTTCTATTATTTCAAAATAGTTACGCATATTTTTCTCTTTACAGTTTACTTGGATCGCGTCAAGAGAGGTGTCGTATACCCTTCATACATTTTTTTCTGTCTGCTTTATAATAATGTTCGGGTAATCGAATGTTTTATCAACAGTGATTCTGAATTAAGCATGCTTACATATATACATATATATAACTTACTTAGCATATTTAATACCTTGCAGCGACTGGTCCGATATTTATGATTTAGCATTATATCGTGAATTTGTCAACGTAAAGAACAACATATTAAAAAATCGCATTTTTAGTGTGATATATGTTACCATTTCAAATTCCTGCAACTTATATAAGATGATCGCTATAACAGTGACAGTCGGAATGTAAGTATTGGTAATTATATTCTATTATGTCTACTATATAAAAAAACATCAATATCGTAACATATGCATGGAAATGTTCATTAAATATGAAATTAATGTGGACGTGATTGTGAATACAGTTAAATAATTAATGTGTTATGCAGGCACTGGCTGCCCCGTTAGATGCCCCAAAGGAGAATGCAATTGCTATGGCAACGACTGTAAATGCTTTTGTGAATCGAACGGCGAGCCATCGTGCAAAAAGGGTAAATGTGGCACACAGCTTATAAATTTATATGTTGATGCGTGCTGTGACGTGTGCGGTTATTGTGTGAAAAAATATTTTTATATAAATCTAAAATATTTTTATATAAATCTAAAATAATTTTTTATTTTTATATAAATCTAAAATAATTAATGTTTTATGCAGGCAGTGGCTGCCCCGTTAGTTGCCGCAAAGGAGAGTGCAATTGCTATGGCAACGACTGTAAATGCCTTTGTCAATCGAACGGCGAGCCATCGTGCAAAAAGGGTAAATGTGGCACATAGCTTACAAATCTATATGTTGATGCGTGCTATGGAACTGTGACGTGTGCGGTTATTGTTTGAAAAAAATAGTTTTATATAAATCTAAACCGGGAACAAAGTAGTTCGAACATTATCAAATGAAACATAGACATAACATAACTATTATAATATATTATGTACAATGTTTTACCTAGACAAATGAAATATGTAACACACGTGTATTGGCATTATATTTAAATGTGGAGCACATTGTGATTGGGATGAGGCTAAATCAGAGATATCAACATTACTGAACCAATATTATTGCAACTATACATCAATTCATTTGAAATTGTTTGTGGAAAACGAGGACGGTAATTATTTTATTGATTTCAGAATACGTATCCAATTTACATATATCATTACTTTATAACGAATATCTCATGTCTCGTAATGCAAGTCAAATGCGATCGACTGCCTCAATATTTGTTATATCTTTAAATCCACTTACACCTTTGCCTTTCTTTACAGTTCCATTGGTTAAAAGAAGTGGTAAGTATATTAGATAGTCTAGGTATATTTCTCTGCATTGGATGTTATGGATGTTAGCTACCTTTTATTGGGATAATATTGATAATGACCAACAACATTTACATAAAACAATTGTGCTGTATGATTTACATGGAAATCATGAAATAGCAAATTACATGGTTTGCATTAAACTAGTCGGATGCCTTTTCTTCTTTACACACATATGCAACATCAAGAAAATCATTATCTTCAGTTTTAACGGTAGTAGCAATTTCTCAGATCGGTAGTTGGTGTAAACTTCCCGCAGCCTATCCGATTCTTTCTTCCCAAGCAATTTCATAATTTCTAGAAAATGTGTTTTCCAATTGTAATTATGTGAACTATTGCTTGTGCAGGAGGTGACGACTGCGACGTTAAATGCAGCAAGGGGAAATGCAAATGTAAGGGGCCTTACTGCCAATGCTGGTGCTGGAATGGAAAACCAAAGTGCAAGGGTGAAATTTACGGCAAAGTCCACTACTGCAAGGCTACGTGCAAGAACAAGAACTGCAGCAAAAAAGCGGCCTGTGCCTACTGTCGCTGTAACAGTTCGAAAAAAGGAAAATGCAAGACCTGCTAAAGCCACGAGGCCTCAGCGTCGCCGCTGTAGAGCAAGCCACGACGGCAGGGCTTTAATGCATTTGCATATGTATTAATTCCAGTAATAAAGCTGAAACTGGCAACGTTTGTTATTATTTGACTGCAGATTATTTAGTACGTGTCGTGTGTGTGTGCGTGCGTGCGTGCGTGCGTGCGTGCGTGCGTGCGTGCGTGTGGGGAGGGGGCGCGATGCATGCGTGCTTGCGTTTGTGTGGCAATGCCCGCGCTTAGCTGTGCGAGGATGCATGCGTGCATAAGTACTCTGAAGTTAAAATTTTGAAGCGCTTACTCAACTCTACTGGATATCCGACATCCCATTTTGAACAACTTTCCATTATTTTCAACAATAATAAATAGATAGGGGAACTACCTTCAGACAAGAAGAGGCTTTCAGTACATTAAAATGGTATGCTCCCATATTTTCTGTTTCTTCTTAATTCAACAGCCATCGTAGGATTCGAAACGGTCATGATTGTTTTATGGCTAGTGGTAGTCGTTTCACATGGAGCTGCTCTCTAGATATCAACTTGTTAACAGATGCATGTCAGAGTATTTCAATGCAAATGCAAATAGTTCACTTGATGCAAATGCAAATGCCATTTTGCAGGAACGCATTCTAATGCAAACGAAAATGTTTTGGGTTCGCACTAAGATGCATATGCAAATGTAATGTATACAAACACATTATTAATCTATTTAATAAATATAGTAATACATTGTTGTAACCACCAAGTCCCACTACATGAACATGTATGTAGAGTCATATACTGAGTCACACAGTTCCAGGCCAGCGGAGCTGGTGGAAATGGGAAGGAGGAATAGACATTTGACAGTTTTCTCTGAACTATGGCAGGGAATAAAAGTCTAATCATTCATGTAGGCCATAAAGGAAGGGGAACCCAGAACAATAGGCTGTCCACTTGTGGGGTCACTGGGAGGATAACCGGGTGGATAATTACAGCTGCCACTAAGCACTCTCTCTGGTTGTAAATAGTTAGGGCTGGCATTGCTAATGATTACTACCCCCCCCCCCCGATGAACTGCCACACCAACCCACCCCAACAGTATCAATAACATCTTACCCTTTGACCAGTTGACCATTGACCTACACAGCACTTTTTTGAAAGAGCACGTTGTGAAAGTTGGTTCGCAGGTAAGACAATGGTTTCATACATTTAATTTTTCCAATGGAATGTTGTGAACGTTTGAAAGTGAATCTAACAATACTATTTAATCAAATAATTACGCACGGATTTGATTGCGCATTTGACAAATCAAATGTTTCTGGGTCGCATTCAAATGCTAACGCATTTACAATTTCACGGAAGCCTTTGAATGCGTATTCAAATGCTGAATATTCGAATGCGCATTCAAATGCGTTTGCATTTGTTAACAAGCCTGCTAAATTCAATGTACACATTATTCGAGGTGTATCCCGAATAATTGGAATATTCCCCATGTTAATGACTGAGCAACACAAAACCTATTTAAATACAAATTTCTGTAAACAGACATGAGTGCCTTTCTGTATCTGCTAGGAACTTTATGCCGTTACTCGAAGCATTTTATATATTACATACCTTTTTAATAATAATAATCATAACAATTAACTTCTATGGCGCCTATATCCTCAGGAACCTGAGCTCAGAGGTAGTTAAAAAACAGAATCAGTAAGCATAATCGTGAACAGGGACGCGCAAAAGTCAGTATCAGAAAGACTTACCTTATATATCATACATTCCTTGTTGTTGAACATAGTTTCTTTACTGTTTGTGATATTTCATAACAGGCAGTTTACCAGCGGACCAGCAGAAATCGTTCATTGTTTATAATAGGTCAATGATATTTAATCTTTTTGGAATGCCCATGTCAATGGTGTTTTTTTAGGCTTTGCTCATCCTCTGTGAGAATAAATACTTTTTTTATAGCCAATGTACACTTATATTTAGCTTATGCTTCTTTATGGCATCTTGTTCTTCTACCTTCCTTGTGTTTGAAAAAATTAGTTAAAGGTGAGAGTAAATACATTTTTATAGAGTTTGTGGGACTGTTCAAAGCGTTTTGCACTTCACAACCTGGATGACTTGTTCATTTCAATACTATTTCAAATTATCTGGGATGCATTCAGCCATGCCGCAATTACTGCGTTAAGTCTATTCTTTCCGATATATACATCTTTCTGTAGCCAGGTACTCATTCATACAGCTGAGTGAACAAAGTGGTATGAACAAAATTGCCAAAGCTTCGAAATGACAGCAAGAAGATTTGAAACCCGGTTGAGAGCCCGACGTTCTAACTGTTACATGCTCCACAAGTTCCATCAAAGTATGTTCTCAATAAAAAAATGTATTTATTTGGTCTTGGTGAATCAACTTAATTTTCTTTGTATTTTTCATCCTTACAATATTACATCCATACTTGCACAATATTCGAAACGAGATATAATATTGCCTTACGTAGGGTAATAGTGGTTAATTAACAATATTTCCTTATATGTTCAGTACTGACCTACAACAATATTATATATTTATATATATATATATATATATATATATATATATATATATATATATATATATATATATATATATATATATATATATATATATATATATATATATATATATATATATATATATATATATATATATATATATATATATATATATATATATATATATATATATATATATATATATATATATACAAATACAATAACTATAATTACATCTCCTATTTATTATATATTTCATATTTGCCTTTCAGATCACCATCATACATGTAATGGGACAATAGCTGTTTGCATCACCATGACAAACAAAATGTGGATTACTTGCAGTCAGAAGTGTATGAATAGATGGAATACTGACTCCCAGAAGTGCACGTTATGTTACATTGTATTAACTGTCAATAACAACATTAAGCAACATTAACTGATGTGACAAAGAAATTCAACACAATGTCAGCACTTCTACAGTGAACAGAACAAGGTCAGTAGTCATGACAACAGTGCAGAAGGTGCCCCAAACGACACGAGCGAGGGTTGGGAGCAGTTCTACTCCAGTAAAGGATGTTAATAATCCTACATCAACTATGCCAATTCGTGTCACTACAACATTACCTGCAGTTACCACAACCACACTGACCATTGCTACCATGACCTCACCAAAACATACTTCACCAGTTGTGATATCATCTAGAAGGACAACCATGAAAAACAACATTTTGAAGACGTCAGCTGCTGCGCCACCTATAAAAATTCCTAACAACAGTGCCCCCAGCAAGACGTCAACTGTAGAAATGGCGGTGGTGAATGAACTCGTCAGAGATATTCTCAATAATTAATATCATCGAAAAATCAATTAAACTGGATCAATGATACAGACAAAATACATTCATATTTATAAGAACATTTCTTTCATCTGCATTATATTAGCATATTTAAAGAGATTAATTTGAAAATAGAGGTGTTTGATGCAAATTTAGTACTGAAAATTGTATAAATGTAGTATTTCAGTGGATACCTGACTCTAATTGACATCTATCAATGAAAATATGTAAGTATCAAAAAATTATTTAAGAATACTGGCAACACAACATAGTTTGAGCATCATAACCACCATTTATACTGATTCATGTATGTTATGGTATATTATCCCCTTGCCTAACACATAGTGCTGACAGTTTCAAAGATGTGGCTATTTGTGATGTCAGGTATTTAGGTTTGGCTTGATGCAAATACTTAGCATAAAAAGGTTCATTCATTCCTTCATTCATTCATCTGTTCGCTCGTTCATTCATCCACCGGTCCATTCATCCACCCATTCATGCCTTTACTTGCATTAATGGAATTGTTGTAATCGCTTAATTAATCCTTTGTTGCTTATAGAGGCATAATATATATATATATATATATATATATATATATATATATATATATATATATATATATATATATATATATATATATATATATATATATATATATATATTATGGTTCATGTTGGCAGTGAATCTGTATCGTAGAGTACTCTATGAGTTCAAAGCAGGTTACACATTTACTACCCCTATGTTGAGGTTTCAATTTTCATGAACTAGGAATCAGGTAAGACTCACCACCTTTTATCATTAAGGTTCCAGCTTATATATATATATATATATATATATATATATATATATATATATATATATATATATATATATATATATATATAAATATATATATATATATATATATATATATATAAATATATGTATATATATATATATGTATATATATATATATATATATATATATATATATATATATATATATATATATATATATATATATATATATATATATATATATATATATATATATATATATTCTTCTGAATATTGTCTCAAGAGACAATGTCTTCAACTAGTCGTAATTTGTGACATCGTTATTTGTGACATTGTTGTTCTTTCTCACATTGGACAATCTTAACGTAAGTAAGGCACGAAACAGTGTAGAAAGTACTGCAGGTGCTTCGTTACATTGACCCGGACACATATCTCACAAAAACAACGACGCCACAAACTACGACTAGTTGAAGATATTGCCACAAAGCACCTACTGTATTTGCTAACATTGGACGAATTTAAGGTTTGTGTAAGGCATGAAACAGTGGAGAAAGTGTTTTTGTCAAAAATACTTGCTGACCATAATGCATTACATATTACATGTCTATTACGGTGAGTGTGTACCTTAGTATCGTGTCAGTTTGTTTCAGGTGTGAACTGACATATATGCACTCGAATATTTATGTTTTACCCTTTGTTGCTTATAGAGGCAACACTTTTTACTAGTAGTCACCAGTTGCGTGAATACTTGTGTTGAATACTGTTGTTCATGCATCCGACTATGTTAGTTGTGCCAGAATCTTTTTTCACGTCATTTCTTTTGTGCGAAGCGTTGCTCTTCCTTTAAATCATCTATGTCGGCAGAAAAGAACTGGTTGCGCCGTTATTGTTTGTTTTCGCGCAAGTTCTGCAATAAAACGACAAGAATGAACGAGATGAACAAGAGGAATTTGTGTTATAAATGTTGTGTATGGGACGGGAAGGAACTATTATGCAGTAGGAGAGATAGTAGTGCTGAGATGTGCGTTTGCTTGTGCATATGCATTTACGTGTGTCTTATTTTATTATATGCTTGCACTATAGACGAGCACATCACATGTGTACGTCGTTGACTTCACACGGTTTACTTTCCATCGAGAAAGAGCGAGAAATATGCACTGGTTTAGTCTGTTTCGTGGTTCCAACAAACAGGGACGAGCAACCTATGCAATGTAGACTTCACACGGTTTACTTTCCATCGAGAAAGAGCGATAACTATGTATTGGTTTAGTCTGTTTCGTGGTTCCAACAAACAGGGACCAGCAACATATGCAATGTTGCTTGTCGTGAAATAGTCTACTTTCTTCAGCTGAATTTAAGATGTTTTCCCAAAGAACGCATTGCAATGTTGTACTTTATCTTATCAATGTTGCCGGTAGAATGGGTCGAGTCTACGTTATTTCATTTAGTACATGGACAGGATGGCAATTTTTTTACGTTGCGTACAGGATACCCCGATAAACTGCTTAAGACATTTCAAGCAAATGCAATGTGTATAATTTTCTAAGAAAAAAGTGCTGTTATTTGGAAAATTTACAGTCGAATTGTAGTCGAGTGATGACATGATATGCGTGTAGTTTTGCATTTTAGCTTAAAACACAATACAATGCCAAAATAGCTGTTGAGTTGTTGGCAATTCACAAACTGCCTAGTCAAATGAAGTCTCGAATCATTAACCTCCAAGTTTAAGTCAAATCTCGAGTCATTTCTCTGAATTCCAAGTCAAGTCAAGCCAAAATGGGCGACTCGATTCCGTTTCGAGTAAACCCTAAGACTCGATTCAATAAGTCTGCAAAATAGTTTGTATGTCAACTTTGGCTGATGCCTTCAACTGCAGTTGTCACTATCTAGTACACCCTGCTACACATTTAATTGTATTTATCCATCTACATTATTATTATGTGCTCTTCATTCACCCCTGAACTCGGTGGAATTTCCGTCAAGGTTTATGATGCAGCAACATATTTTATACTATGATAATTTCGACATGTCAAAGTAGGTGCCTCATATTTTTAGTTTTCCCCGCATGTATGTTCCGCAGTCATCTACAGCATGTACTCCATATGCACAAATCATCCTCATTTTCTAGTGCCTGTTCAGTAGATTCCCTTGGGTCAGTCTTACATATCAAAACATATTGCGAATACACATTTATAGGTTTCATAAAAAGTGTGGCACTCGTCCAACCGGAAACTCGAATCGAATGTGTTGCTCAGTGAGGTAATCATTAATTAAAATTTTCTGAAGAATGGAGGAGCTGTGGGAGGAAGTTGTTGTAAATGCGATTGACGAAGATAGCGGATGCTAGTGAAGGGCAGAAGGAGAAGAAGAAAGTTAAGACTGAGATGGCAGGACTGTGTGAAGAAATTTGTTTGAGGTTGGGAGGGGATTTGAGACAGATAACGAGGGATATAGTGAGTGAGTGGGAACGGGCGGCACAAACGGTAATGTTGCTCGTTGAAGCATTCACACGTTGTATGACGTAGTAACAATATAGCCCCAATTTCTTTTAAATATCCTAGTTATACAATACAATAATTTTATTGCGCTAAAAGCATCGGGGGAACCCAGCTCGTCAGTGCACCAGACCAAAAGGGATAGGCAGTCCCTACGCAATAAGCAGTTCCAGTTGTAAACAGTTGGATTGGTTCGCTGAGGGGCTATGGAGGATAATCAAGTTTAGCTTACGGCGAAATGGTGTTATATTTCCTATATACTTAACACTAACAACATACTGCAATTTCCCGTCACTGTGCTGAATCGCACGAAATTGTATGCACAATGCATTTACAGCTACAGCTGTCCGAAAATCATGAAAAACTGTAAAAGTTTTAGTCGTAAATGATTGCTGAATATGTATATTGTGTATTACCTTTCTTTCAGTCAGGGTGTGTCTGAGCATCGTGTCAGTTGTTTTTTTTACCGGCCTGAACTGACGCATATGCACTCGAATATTCCTATTTATGTTCTATACTCTGTTGTCTACCGAGGCAAAACTGTTTAATTGTATATAACAGTTGCGTATGTACCTGTTTTGAATGCCTTTGTGTCACACACCCGATTATTTTTTCGGAGCACCGTCTGTTTTTACGTTAAATGTTTTATGCGAAGGGGAGTTATTTTCTACTTAATGAAATAGGTCGACAGAAAAAGAGCGGTGTGACATTGTTTTTTTTGCACGACTTATTCAGTGAAACCACACGAATGAACGAAATGACAACCATTACCACACCCGGAGGAATGTGCGATAGAAATGTAGTGTAGGGAACTTGAAAAGATATATAGTTAAGGGAGAAAGGGGAGGGTTGCTCTCTTCGTGGAAGTTTGATGTGAGGTCCACAGTTTATGAATGGCTCTCCGCATATGCTTCCTCCTGGCCGCTGGGGCTGCCTCACAATATTGCATACACACACGGATGGACGCACGCACGCACGCACGCACGCACGCACGCACGCACGCAAGCATTTACATACGCACGCACACACACGCACGCACACACAAGTTTTTTTTACTTCAGCTTTTTCCTAACCGTCTATTATTACTGTAAGGGTGGACTGCAGTCTTTCTCACTAGTAGATTATATCAGAGGTAGGGGCAAAATATGTAACTAATTATGATCAACTAGCCATAGAACTAGTGTCCAGTCACTGGGCACTGTTTGAGACAAATGGTGATGGTTAATCATATTGTATTTAATAACACAAATGATGCTATCAAAATATGCATACATCCATGCTTTAAAAAAAAACATTACAATGACTTAACAAGATTTGCCATCCAAGCCAAAGGCCCAGATGGCAAGTGGACAAGGAAGCCATTTGCTTATCGAGAGTCCAATAATGTTCATCTACTTATAACCCGCCCTCCTGAGATATGTGTCAACCTTGTTTTTAAGCATATTCACGCTGCTAGCAGTTACACAATCTGTAGACAATTTGTTCCATTCATTTATTGTCCTCTGTGAGAAAGAGTGCTTCCTGATGTCCAATCTACATTGATCCTTTACTAATTTTACCTCATGTCCTCTAGTTCTGCTGTCCTTCTTTAGTGAGAAAAACATATTTCTATCAATATTTTCATACTCATTCAATATCTTAAAAACTTCAATCTGATCTCCCCTTAATCTCCTTGTCTCTAGAGTTGTTAAACCACATTTTTTCAGGCGTTCTTCATAACTAAGGTCCCTCAGTTCTGAAATAATTTTAGTTGCTCTCCTTTGTATGCGTTCAAGCGTATCTATATACTTGTTACGATATGGTCTCCATGCTTGTATACAGTATTCTAAATGAGGTATAACTATTGCTTTATAAAGAGATATAATTAACTTTTTCCCTAGTATGTTATGTTTCTTCTAATCAATCCAAGAATTTGATTACCCTTTGAAGTTGCAATACCACACAATGAACGTGACATTCCAGATTAGCGTTATGCTGATTCATTGACATTTTCCACATTATTAAAACAAATTATTGACAGGATGCCCTGATGTGATTTTCGTTCTTGGTATTTGCCCATTAAAGTTGTGACGACCTCTGAACATGATGATAGTTTTAATAAAACATATAAAAGCAGCAATTTCTCTTTAAAATGTATCATTTTAGTTATCACTAAATAGCATAGTGACGTCAATCTTATGTCTTTCAGCATACCAATACCATGCTGACTTGTCTCTATATTATGTAGATAAATAAACATCAGTATCACTGTTCAATCAACATTTCGCTTTGATCATCAGGCAACACCAGGAAACCTTTTTTAACAGACTCATGTGTGTTAATTCCAATCCACCTATATAATAAATATTAAATAACTATGTTCACATACGAAATATGATTTAATATACAACTACGTAATCGTACTTGCACTTTGTTAGTAAACTATTAATACACAATTCCAAGATGTAACTTACTCAACTAATTAGCTAGCAATTAATTACTGCAACAATTGCTGAGACAATCACGAAATGCATGTATACACATTAGCAGGCATCCTTATGAAATGTTGTAAATGACACATATTAATTTTGTGTCAAGTTGTGAGGCAGTCAGATAACAGAAGATGCTGTCCTCTTAGGAACGTGGCCTATGTGCTGATGGCAAGATGTGCATTTTACTTGCTAGTATACATCAATTCTAATTCAGTTCACATGTATTTTAATCACTGATCAATTCCAATTCAGATCAATGTGATGAAACAAAGTTAATTCATTTTATTTGTTATACCATTCGATCACTCAGAATGGTGATCCAGTGGGTGAAATCTCATAAATTCCAAATCTAAATGAAACCCAAGAAATGCTAAACATACAAAATTCATATACAATATTTGACTACAAAAAATATATATTCCGAAAATCGATCGGCAATGACATTCGGTAATCTGCATGGCAGCCCTCAACACATTATATGTTTCATTGACCTACATCTTATTACACTGAGTAGATGATATGTTAATTTCAACTTCGGATTATTTATCTCGGTATATGATAGTTTTCCCCGATGAATACAAGTAAATATTCAATACAATTCACATCACGTTGCAGATTTCAGTTCCATTTCAACCCCTAATGCAACACGTTTTGAACTGCATCAATCCAATCACAATTCAAACATGTTTTTATCAGTTCCATTTCAATTCAAATAAGTCTGTATTGGTCAAATTATAAAGACATCGATCAGATCCAAAGTGTGACATGCTATTTTGCTTTTTTATATATTCCAAAGCCGATTGTCCGAACATAAATATTGCATTAGTTAGATTTGAGGTCTTTTACCGGTCCTGTGTTTTTAATATTTAAAATGTTAATAAATTAACAAACAACGTATTTAATTTTCTTTAATATAATGAAATATACATATTGAACGTTGATTACCTAATTGGCACTCTAAAAGGGAATGAATTCTTTCTTATATTTAAATTTGTCGTAAATTATTTAATAGTGTGTCCTCTTTTTTCGGTCCTATCATAACATAAATTTTCACTTTTATGTAGATGATGCGCAGGTTTATATATCACTCATACAATTAGATGCACAAGAGTCTCTACCAAGTTTAAGTGAATTCTCACTGACATCTTGTTGTGGATGGAAGCCAGTACGCTGAAGGTAATTTCACATAAAAGCAGACTATAATCATTATTGGCATGAAACAACAATAAAACAGGATTCCCGGTGTTTGTATCGCTTTACATCCCTATTATATACCGATTGCAATATAGGCATTGTCTTTGACGACTTCAGTTTTCGACAGCATGTTATTTCTCATGTATACAAATCTAACATATAAGTGTTCCGCATTAAAATCTACGTCACACAACTCCTGTTCAAACAATATTTAGTAGCCGCCTTGACTGTTGCAACACATTGGTAAACAACATCGCTAAAAGAGATGTAGTTATACTCCAAGATTGCTTTGCAAGTGTTGTAATCAAGGTTTCTCGTTTCTCACCATCAATACTCTTATTTAAACTGTTACACAGGCTTCCGGTTACCTCAAAATGTAAACTGTTCACTCTTAACATTGTGCTCTATCTACACAACGGCCACTCTATTTGTTTAGTCTCCTGCGTCTTTCAAATATCCCCATGCAGCTCAGATCATCTGTTTCACAACAATTTCCTAAAACTAAGCTTTACCTGGGTAGCTGTGCCCAACATTTGTAGCAAACTTCACGTTACTTTAAAATCATCTGATACTATGACTACCTTCTGCCAATAACTGAAGACATATTTGTTCTAAATTTAATTCTACCGTAAATCCTTCATGATGTAGTTCATCATATAAAGCTTAAAGCTTAACGATTCTGTTTGGTTGCCCCTGTGAGCCCAGGTTCCGTAGGATTTAGGCGATATATATATATATATTTATTATTTCAAAGACTTTGGCTAGGATTCATTGTAATATATGGGACATTTCGTGTCAAATCAAACAATTTTCAGGAAATTTCAAAAGTTGATGTCTCAGAATTCTTCAATGTATTCATCAAATGAGAGCGTTATATCTGTTACTCAAAATAGGCAGTTTCAACGCGACACCTTTATATTTATACAACAGTAAAAACATAGACACTATTTTGCTTTGAGTTTGACAACTCAAAAATAGGATATTGTAATCGAAGGCGTTGCCTTTGGTGCAACCCGTTGTGGGCGATATTAGAAAGTTGTAACACATACATTAAAAGTATACTAATAGAGGAGTCATTTATCAAACATAGAAACTGCAGTTCATAAAGAATGTACCGGTACCTGAACGGTGGATAGATCTCTCACAATTTGCAAACACTTGTAATGTTGTTTTGCTTAGGAAACAAAATGGTAGGCTTCCGGCTACGTCGACGGCTACTCTACGACAAGTTCAACATTCGAAAACTAATGATAATAATGATAGTATTTGGTACATATCCTGAACACCATAACGATCACAACAGTAACATTTTTATTCATGAGTGATTAATAATCACTACATTGCCGTGTACAGATTAAACATCTGAGGCATAGCTAAACGTAAGCAATTAAAAACAGCGTAATTTAACAAACACAAACAAGACCCTGCAACCGGCCATATGTTTTCTGTGTGCTGTTGTAGATTTCGCAGATCAAAATAACTTATATTGTTTGTATATATCAATAGGTAAATTCTGTTGTATGGCAGTTGGTTGCGTTATAGAACGTCCCTGCTAAATAAAAATCCAACATACATAGCAGTGTGTGCTTTATTCAAACAAATACGCAATGTCGCCTGAAGGTGAGGATTATTGAAATGAATATATACACCCATTTGCAAAACTTTCATGATACTAAATTTGTATATTTCCATAAATTAAACGTATTAATACAACCTTAGGGCCACTTGCAGCCATAGGAAGCCTTTTCTTCATCCGGTCTTCACATTCCTTATCACTGATGTTCACCTTCTTAGCTGCAACTGCAAAATGAAATGCCGAAATTCCACGAATATAACACAGCAACAGTTTTTCCTTGGACTCTCAGAACATGCGTACCGCAAACATATAATGTTAAGCGGTAGTTGAATTCTGTATTGCTTTCTTTGCACGAAAATAACAGACCATAAAACTTATTTTACTTCACTACACGAACAATGCCAACAGTTTAATGGTTTTCCTCGTGTGTTGCTGGTCTCAGCTTGCAGTGTAAGCATTGTCGTCACACCCCTTATGTGTTGATATATTGTTATGCCTTTCTAAAAACTATGCGCAGTACACGGCTCTCTCTGTGAAACGTTTTTAGCAGTGAGTTTTGTAATATACGATGTGACATCCTTACTTTAGAATGAAAAAATACCGTTTTGTTTTGTATGTCTTTGTGTCGGCGCTAATGTTCTGATGCCTGGCAGGAATGTGTAAATATACGCGGTCTTCTTCTGTAGGTCGCTCTTTTCACGGGCCGTTAAGAATCTTCCTCCTCTTGATGTGTTTTGGACCATAATGAAAGGTGGTGCTTGGTAAACATGGTAACAACAACGGTAGACCTGACTCGTGTCAAGTAGAAATAGGTTCGAAATATTTGGACATGGTTCGTCCAAACGATCGAGTTTACAAAACGAAAACATAATCATATTAATTAATGAAACAAAGAAATTATGCTGATTTCGATATGGGCCAATACCAACTATATATATATATATATATATATATATATATATATATATATATATATATATATATATATATATATATATATATATATATATATATATATATATATATATATATATGTATATATCCAAATACGGTTCAAATTAAAAGTATCGGGCCGGTACGATATTTGGCGCGCGCAAACACACCCACACACACACACACGCACGCACGCACGCACACACACACTCGATGCGTGATGCAATGCGCGATGCGATGGAGCGATGCGAGATACGATGCAAGATGTTATGGAGCAATGCGCGATGCTATGCAAGATGCGATGGAGCGATGCGTGATGAGATGCAATATGCTGTGGAGCGATGCGTGATGCGTTGCAAGATGCGATGGAGCGATGCGTGATGCGATGCAAGATGCTATGGAGCGATGCGCGATGTGATGGAGCGATGCGCGATGCAAGATGCGATGCATCATGCTATCGAGCGATGCGTGATGCGGTGCTAGATGCGATGGAGCGATAGAGCAATGGCGCGATGGAGCGATGAGGGGATGGAGTGATGGAGCGATGGCGCGATGGCGCGATGGGGCTATATTTTTATTTATTGCAACAACTTGTCGTCTTGCATTGTAGACACAGACAATTATGTGCGTGTCTGAGACATATAAATGTTGTTAATATGTAGATGTTTACGACATAGTAGCAGAGTAGTGTTCTCATCGTCCTCTTTCTAAACAAGAGAGAATCTCGAAAGGGTAACCAGGACATATGTGTCACACACCAAGTTATGTTACTAATTTAAGCATAGGTTAGCGGCATAGAACGTTAAAGTTGATTATTAATCTTGCGCCTGGTTTATTTGGTAATGTACCATTTTATATATATGCCGGGGAAGTCGATATGTTCGCATATAAGAATAACTTTAATTATTACCAGAAACCGTCTTTGCATTAACGAAGATTCACTATTACTTTTCGAGCTGCTGTGTGACGTCATGGGGTGACGGTGTTGTCCTCTTGCCAAGTCTGAGGAGCGTACTATAATATATCATTTTGAGCATTCATCACAATCATTGGTACACGACACCTCGATTTGTGCTGACAATATATTATGTATGTTTGGATTTAGCTATCGCAGTCTTTCACATATAATACAGTTAATTTACATGATTGGTTGTTATGTACAGGTAGACCAACCTCGCTAATTCACACGGTGTAAAAACATATATTATTTTCTTGAATTAATACACACATTTATATTACACGTTTAAAGGTAATGTGTTGATACGCATAATTTTCATTTATTATATATATATATTTTATTATAAAATGTTGATGTCTACCCATTTATGTATTCTTTCATGTATTAAGGTAATGTTTAATTTTCAATGAGTCACTTTTAGTAAGGTCATTTCAGTATATATATATTATTTGTTGATACCACAAATGTTACAGCATTTGCGCGGAATTGGTCACGAATGTATATTACGTAATATTTATAGAATAAATTCAACGGTTCCGCATTCTTCTTGTTGTCAGAAAGAACCCAACACAGTGGACAGCGTATTAGCGTTTTAGCACAAAACGACATCAAGCTATTGCTAATGTAGACATCACACATATTCCGTGTATACTCGCCACAACGCGAAAATAATATTGGTACAATATTGTGGGGTATGAACCATCCCAAGAAAATGGCTCCTTTCGACAAAGCTCGGTATTAGATGCGCCATCTAGCGAATATAAATGTAAAGAGCTGCTTCGTTTCTACCATATTGCCACGGTAATCGATTCGCGTTGAATCCCAGCATGACGGAATAATAATTGTTAAATATTTTACGACATATAATTGACAATTTAATGACTTATTAACTTGATGTTGATAAGCCAGTTGCATAGTTATCGATAAGGATGGTCAGTTCCAAAAAAATCAATATAACACGCGTGATCAACGAAGTTTTTAATCTTCAAACTATATTCTTCTGCTGACCACTCGTGGGAGCCGGATACATATTCTGACAGGTGCATATATAAACTTATATGTATTCACAATTTCATGTAATATTTCTACTACTGCAAGCCACACCAATCCGTGAGGAATCACACAATTAACGTAACTGAATCACGAGTGCACATTTCCTCTGTTTTTCCTCTTCAAATGCACTAATTTCCATTCAGATAGATACGTTTTTAGAATATATCAACAACTTACAATAGAGTAAGCTCTAACAGGCAATATATAAGTAGATCAGTCCAATGTTAACAAATCCCCCACGTCCAGGTTCTACCTTTGCATTTATCGACATCATCGTCATAGTCACTCCCACGACATACCCCACAGATGATACTTGGATCAAATATACGCGTCTTAATCAGACGAAGACCATCGAACTTCGAGGCATTAGGCAGACATTTCCTCCTTGAATACAATGGATTTTTTGGAACCTCCCTCTAAATATATTCGAACAGGAGTACAATGTTGCAGTGATACTGGGAGACGGCATCATACATGAAATAGAATCGTTCAATTAGTAATCTTTAACACGCTGTTTTGGATACACAGTTCTCTCGTGGCTAGCACGGCTTGGTGTAACTTGCGCCTCAGGTGGTTTCTTTGTGATTATATCTAATAAAACGTGTTTAGTCATACAGAGACAGACATAGTGGGAATGAAATTGAGATGTTGATGTGATTCCGTCATGGTTATGTAGTTTCGTCACGACACATGCGATCCCGTCATGGCTCGTGAACGTGATTACGATATATAAATGTCAATTTAATTATTTATTTCATAAAGTCATTCGATTATATAATAGAAAACAAACGTTGAGTTTGGTAACCCTGTAAACATACAATATGTGGAAATAACTCGACAGGGTGAGACTTTCTGATGGATTCTCAATAAACCAATGGCTTCCTTGTCCAATTGCCATCTGGGCTGTTGGCTTGGATGGCAAATCTTGTTAAATCGTGACGGAATCATACAATTTGCACGGTGAAAACAGGACCAACGTTCGGGTTCCACATTTTGCAGCTATTGTTTTTTGGGCATCAGCTTAAATTATTCTTAACGTGTATTCGTTGATGAGCTGCTCTTATTCCTGTTTACATTAATGTCAAATATGGGTAGTTAACATTCACGTGGAAGGAGATACTGACGGGTACAGCTAATTCTAAAAAAAGCGCTACAAACTTAGGGTTTCAGGGTGAGACTTACGCTCGGACGAAATCCAAATTTATTAGGTACTAAGAGTGAGCATAGAAATACAAAACAATTTAGCTGTTTTCGTTCATGTTTCTTCAGCCATTCATAAAACCAAGTGAAACATTAATGTAATGTCGATGCACATATATAACATATGAACAAAACATGTTATATTAGTTGCATACATTGCTGCTAGATTTTGTCATAGGTATCTTCTTGATGACAGTCAGGATGTTGCATGATCTGCGAATACATGGATGTTATATGGTTAAGACACTGATTGTATGCATAATGGCATAACTACATTCCATGTCAAGGTAGAAGTAAAACACCCAATAATGCACAGTTAATTACCTAATAAGTCCAACATCAAAGTAAACAGTTCATGGCATATATCGAAGCGCAGAACACCTAGGCAACCTAACGGAAACCCTAGGCAACCTAACAGAACACATAGGCAGCCTAACAGAACACCTAGGCAAACTAACAGAACACCTAGGCAACCTAACAGAACACCTAGGCAACCTAACAGAACACCTAGGCAACCTAACAGACGCAGCTGTTATGGGGAATAGCATTTAGTGCGTTTGTTGTTGAAGCAGTAACATCTGCTGCCGCGTGCGTATGACGCGCAGTTGTGATTCTTCGTGCGTACGTAACACGAGCTGTAGACTGTCTTCTTCTGGCTGTTACACTTGCATCCGTGGGACGTGCGTACGCACTTGCACGGGCCGCTGCACGAGCAGGAACACTTCCCGCAACTCACTGCTTTCACGGCTGCTGGAATAACACATAATATCATAACGTTGTTACTGCTACAGGGCCAGATCGAAGTTTATGTTGTATGCATTTATGTAAGTATCACATTCCCACGCACGTGCATGTACATGTACACGCAAACGCACGCGTACACGCACGTTTTCACACACGCCTACATGCAGGTACGCACACATTGACTTATTGATTAGGTAACACTTTAAAAAAATAAAAAATCATACAAAGGAGACAAAGAAAAGCTATGTTTTTCTTTCTGCAATCACTTGAAAGTAAGGGTGTAATCTATATGATACCTCTTGACGAGAACTTGATCACCTGCAAAATAAAGCGTCGATGTAAGTGCTTTGACATTGTAAAACGTGTACACTTACCTACACACATGCACTCATGAACATTACGTATGTAGACAATTCTTGCAACAAACTTGGAGCTCTTGACTAATTATATTATTTTTATTATGTCAGAGTTTCGCTCTGCAATACACGAACATAATCGGGTGTCCGTCGTAATCGGCGAAGAAAGCTCAGTTTCTACGGGATACGGGATGTTTGCAACGAGTGCATGCACAAGACCAGCATTGAAGTGGAAAGCACTCTTTCAGTGCTGACAAATCCACTGTTGATTCCCGTCTGTGCCGGAATGATGGGATTGGCGAGTATGTCTTCTCCGTTGATAAATTAGCTGCCATTCGGCGTCCTCTAGTTTTGGGTAACCGTGAAGATTTGCTCGCCAAGTTGGATGGTTCAAGTATTTTCGTTCCAGTGTGTTCGTAATGATCTAGGCAACTTTGAGATGCTGCTTGAGGGCATCTTTTTACCCCCACTGATATGTGGCCTCCTTTCAATTCAGTGAACAACGAGTATCTTCGGGTATCTTTCAAGAACAACAATAGTGTGTAAATTAATTTTCTTTAGTGTTTTCCTCAGATACACTGTTTCCTTTCAATATATCTAGCCACTGTCTGCCCAATGCTTCACGATGTCAATCCATTCCAATGCATTTATTCTTTTTAGAAGTATTCCTTCTTCTCTGCTGGTTCTCCTCTAAAATTGTGTAATACTAATAAGAGAAACGTACCGGAGACGTCGTGACTGCCAACATTTAGCGTCATCGCAGACGGATCATGGATTCGCTCCTGGAAACCGAAAGGCAGTTACTGTTTGCTGAGGATTGACACAATGCTAGTTTTGGCTGGACGTGGCTGACATTCTATAGATGTGCGTGGGAGCACATGCGGATTGTTCATGCATTAAAACATTGAAACTTGTGTGGACCTTTGACGTATATTACGTAACTCGGACCAATAATAATAATTCGAAATCAGGTACACTTGTTCGCAGCACTATGCGTGTTTTCTACCATTGTTCCAAGTTACGTAATACACGTCAAACGTCCACATAAGTTCCGTCGTACGGTAGGAACCCTACATGAAACCGGCAGTGGTTCTTGATTATTGGGCATGAAGTTGCATCCACCATTGCTCTACCAAAACTTGACTGGGTAGTACCAGGATCCTTAGCTCTTGCAGTGGCTGCATTTTCTCTCGTGCATCTCCGGATAACTCGGCTAGTGTATTATGTAAGGAGTTTACGTTATATGAAAACAAATATGTGGATTCAAATTAGGCCGTGTTTTTCTTAACGCGAATATATGTGGTCATTAACACGACGTTTAAACAAATTAATCTTGATTTAGGTTTTGCTAGGCCTTTCATTACATCCATGTTCACGTCCTAGTCTGTTGTATGGCAGAGCATACGTTACTACACTTACCGTTTGAGCTGTAAATGTTGCAGCATAAACCGCGGCCAGAAAGACGAGGAAACTGGCATTTGCATGCATTGTTCGAAGTTTGTTCTGCAAAGTAGTGAGCAAAATTTATGATTAACATACTTACATTGATTTTAAGTTAGAGCGATAGATATCATGAATAAGTTGTGAACGAGCATGCCAATGAAAGGCAAAGCAGCATCTGTTCTATTATGTGATCATTAAATAACGGTAATACACACATGGACAACGAATCGATTCGAATTAACAGTTACACAATTATGTATAAGTAGATTCGAATTAACTGTGCCTTAAACATGGATAACCTGAATTTTTTTATCTCGAATTAACAGCAACGCATACTCCCGCCTTTGTGTAGGCCTGTGTATATCCACTACGTGTCGCCACTGTGTTTGGCACATGCAACAACCATTTATTTGCTTGACTTGACGAACGCTTCTCCTGGTTATATGAACACATACACACACACACACACACACACACACACACACACACACACACACACACACACACACACACACACACACACACACACACACACACACACACGCGTGTGTGTGTGTGTGTGTTTGTGTGTGTGTGTGTGTGTGTGTGTGTGTGTGTGTGTGTGTGTGTGTGTGTGTGTGTGGGTGCATGTGTGTGTGCGTGTGTGTTTGTGTGTGTGCGTGTGTGTGTGTGTGTTTGTGTGTGTGTGTGTTTGTGTGTGTGTGTATGTGTGTTTGTGTGTGTATGTGTGTTTGTGTGTGTGTGTGTGTTTGTGTGTGTGTGTGTGTGTGTGTGTGTGTGTGTGTGTGTATGTATGTATGTATGTATGCGTGTGTGTGTGTGTGTGTGTGTGTATGTCTGTGTGTGTGTTTGTGTGTGTATATGTGTGTGTGTTTACGACATAGCAATAACGTCCAAAATCCGATCAATCAAAGGGATTCATCACACTTGTTACACTCTCATTTACAAAGATACAAATAGGGTCTACTGAAGTATTTATTTTTCACCGTTCGTCACTAATATCCAAATCGTTAATCTAAAGCAAAACATGTAATATATGGTAAGCCACAACAATTTGTTCATAATTACATAATGCTAGATATAGGACAAATAACTATATGAGGAAACGAGGAAATATGCATAACATGTGTCAATTGATATGAGACAGGATCGACATTCTTCTCACCAAAATCAACCATGCATATCGTAGCGCCCACTGTAACGCTACACTCACTATATGTCATTTTGGTTGTCAATCCTGATCCAAAATGAAGTCAGCTGCTTGGATATTGCTCCTCCAATATGTTTTATTCGTTGTATCCTGTGATGTCACCACTTCTTCATGTCACCCTCTCGGCCTCACCCTTCCCTTCGTCTTAACCTTAAATCCATCTTCCATATCTCTTCATTGTTTCAATGTTTACTCACTCTTCATTGTGTCACTGCTAACACGATAAGCAAAAACTTATTATGTTGAAAGTACTTTGTGTGTATTACGTGAACGTCACAATGTATGTTTCAAACACGCACGAAACTATCGCCTGTGCGCACGTTCTCTTGTATGCGAGAGTCATCTCTTGCATTGTTCAATAAATTGTGTTCCACCGAAGAAACAAAAGGTAGTTCTCTTCGCACCTGACGATTCCCTCGCACTGAGTCGAAGTGCGTCACTATGTTCACTCAAGCATGCAGAAAACCTCAGACCCACCCACGCAGATACAGGCACAGACGATGAGTAAACTAATGGGCTATACGCGACACCAACGTATGATATGAAACAACTCGGCCAATCGAAGAACATTTATTCACTATTGATCTTCTTCTGCGTAATTGAATATGTGACGTATATATGATAAATAAACCTGCTTGGCATGTCTCATTAGTTTTTAAACATAACGCTTATTTACGACATTCATGTTAATTATGTGTTTCATATTCACGTGTACTTTCGTCGTTTTATTTAGCGATTGCAGACACATCAATACAATATGAAAGGAGTATTGCATGGTGCAGCTATTATAAGTTTAAATATATATATATATTATTAGCAATGCATTCTAATTAAAATTTCCTAAACATACGTAAATATATAATTCGCATGACGCAATCAAGTGCCAATGGTAATATTGTTATGCAATCATCTGGTGACGCTGGAAACATGAATTCACAGTGTCTATGGGGATTTGCAATGGACGTGTTTGTTCGTGTAGCATTGGCACGTAGAGCCACTGCCATATGTTTGACACCAGTGGTTCCGTGTTGCAGCCATACAGCCACTACTAATGTAGTTGTTCCAGCTGTAGCAGCGACAGCCGTGCGGGGTACACTGACAATTGCAGTAGTTGTTGAATCCCGAGCATGCACAGGCGCACCAGTCACCGCACCTCACAATCGGTCCTGTCGCTGGAACAAGACCACATTCACCTCATTGAGAAAACGAAGCACTGGCTCATGCATGTTAGTGTTTCAGCTTTATGTAGTAAAAGTGCTGTACCGACTGACAAATACAATTCCATTGAATACACGTGCTTACTTAACCGCATCACCTACCTATACCAAACTACATGATTTGCATGACGAATATATACATACGCACGTACTTCACATGCCTACATGCCTACATTCCCTCAGACACAGATATATATATATATATATATATATATATAGATATATATATATATATATATATATATATATATATATATATATATATATATATATATAGTCCTTGGCTGACTTAGTACTACACTATGCACATATTTCCCTTGATGTAGTGTGTGCGTTTATTACTGGCATACGGTGTACATATATATGTAACGTACATGATGTGGCACGCCTGATATTAAACCGGGATATCGAAGGATCGCCGTCTCCATTCTACAAACAGCACAACACCTAAATATTATCATGTTTTCCATCACAGTCGTTACATGTACTCATTGTGATTGTTTCAGTGCAACAAGTGTTTTGTTTAAAAAATTAAGCATTAACACAATATCGTTATAATTATCTTCATGTGGCTCGATTGGAGAACTCGGTTGTTCTGTTGTTTTAAATGTGTGTTTGTAATACTCGTTAGTTTGAGGGTTGTTTGAGTGGCTCTGTGAATGAGGATAAGAAACGAAAAGTCTCGCAGAAATCAGGAGAATATGTCAACGAACTCAATAACCTTTACAATCGTTTTGACTGCAATGACTTTTCGTACGAAAATGAGCAGATGCGTAACACGCTTGCAGCGGTTTCGGCGCAGGAAGACGAAGATCAACGGCCCGTACTAACGAAGAAGAAGTTCGTCGCGTATTTCGCAAGCCACTCCAAGGCTTCCGGCCCTGACAGGATTATCCCCATTGATTTTAAAGACGTGGACATTTTTTTATTTTCAATCAGCGTTTTATTACTGGCCACATACCAACAGCTATTATTAAGCCTCATATTCTTGCTAGAAATCTTTTAGACGCGAATGTGCCATCATTTTGTGTTTCATGTATCTTTGAATACTTAACTAACATATGTCAATATGTCAATCTCGAAGGCATCCGGTCTCCTACTATCCACTCGAACACTGGCGCACCTCAAAGCACAGTTCTGACACTTTTCATCAAATATGCAGACGACAGTCATTGTTGGCATGGTTAACAATGATGATAATTCTGGTTACCTTCGAGAAATCTATGAATTTTTCAGTGGTGTGATGACTTTTTGCAGTTAAATGTCACGAAGGCTAAATAACTATGTATTGATTTTAGGCGAAAACAAACACATCTACAAACAGTCACCCAAAAACTACCGAAGAGGGATATCCAAGTTGTTATGGGGGATATGAATGCCAAGATTGGAAATGATAATAACAATTGGAAAGGCACAATGGGGAAAGAAGGTCTGGGACAGATGAATGAGAACGGTCTCCTGTTTGCAGATTTCTGTACTCTCAATGAACTGATAATCGGAGGAACTCTCTTTCCACACAAGCCTACACACAAAGCCACATGGATATCCCCAGATTTACAGACGGAAAACCAAACTGACCACATAACAATCACCAATAAATGGAGGAGAGTGCTTCTAGACGTCAGAGTGAAAAGAGGAGCTGACATTAACTCCGACCACCACCTCCTTGTGGGTGAATTTAGGATGAAGCTAGCAGCAAAGAAGAAGACGGATAATAAGGTACAAAGAAGGTTTGAGATAAGAAAACTTCAAAATACTAAAATACGGCAGGAACTGGGAATCACACTACGGAACAGGTTCCAAGCATTGGAAGAGGAAAAAAACATTGATGCAAAGTGGACAAGATGCAAGAATGCAATTATAGACACCTATATCTTGAATAGGTCTCCACCAGATTCAATCCCAGACATTGAGGAAAGAAATGAAGACCTTAACATTAATTGTGGTAGGATAACCAAAGAGGAGATCAAGAGAGCCATCAAAAAGCTGAAGCTAAACCCTGAATTGACAATTTACCATCTGATGTCTTAAAAGCTGATATTTGGGCCACCACATACGTTTTATACAACGTGCTAAATGAGATCTGGGATAAAGAGGAAATACCAATTGAATGGAAGACAGGTATGCTAGTTACAATCCCCAAGAAAGGCAACCTCAGTGAATGTAAGAACTGGAGAGGGATCATGATTCTATCAGTGCCCAGTAAAATTCTCTGCCGTATCATCCTGGATAGGATACAAGAAACAGTTGACAAGAAGCTAAGAAAGGAACAAGCTGGCTTTAGAAAGGATAAATCCTGTACAGATCACATTGCTACACTCAGGATTATCGTTGAACAATGCATTGAATGGCAGAGCTCGTTTACATAAACTTTGTGGACTTCGAAAAAGCATTCGATAGAATAGATAGAACAGTTCTATGGAAGCTCCTGAGGTACTATGGTTTACCCACAAAATAACCCTAATAAAGAACATGTACGAAGGTTTCACTGGTCATGTCATCTTTAATGGACAAGTTTCAGAAGGCTTCCAGATTGGAACTGGAGTACGACAGGGCTGCTTGCTATCTCCACTGCTCTTTCTGATAGCCATAGACTGGACAATGAAAAGATCCACAGAACACCATCGTACTGGGATCCAGTGGAACTTGTTCTCACAACTAGAAGACTTGGATTTTGCGGATGATCTAGCACTACTCTCAGAAACCCATAAACACATGCAATAAAAAACAAAAAGTCTTCAAGAAAAAAGCAGCCAACTGGATCTTAAGATCAATGTGGGAAAGACAAATGTGATGAAAGTCAACAGCAGATCCTCCGAACCCATCTCACTAGAAAGTGGTACTGTTGAGGAAGTACAAGACTTCATCTACCTCGGGAGCAACATCAGTACAAATGGTGGAGCTGACAAAGATGTGGAGCTACGCATCAATAAAGCTCGCCATGCCTTCACAACCCTGCGCCCTGTATGGCTCTCTTCCCAACTATCCATAAACACTAAGATCCGCATTTTCAACACCAACGTTAAACCAGTTCTTCTCTACGGCTGTGAAACGCGGAAAACTACTCAGTCTCTCAACAACAAACTTCAAGTCTTCATCAGCAGTCGCCTCCGATACATCCTTAAGGTATGGTGGCCTAACAAAATATCAAATAAAGAGCTCTGGAAGAAAACCAAACAGGAAGAAATAAGCACTACAATCAAGAGGAGAAAATGGAGCTGGATTGGCCACACATTCAGAAAAGATCCAACAAATACAACCAAAGAAGCACTGGACTATAACCCACAAGGAAAGAGAAGACAAGGAAGGCCAAAAATCAACTGGAGACGCTCCACACTACAAGATCTTGATAAAGTGGGGGTCACCTGGCAAGAGGCCAAAGCTCTATCCCAGAAGAGAGTGAGATGGAGAAACATGGTTGACGCCCTATGCTCCTGAAGGGGCCCAGAAGATTAAGTAAGTAAGTAATTTCCAGTACTCTCTCTTTTGGGGCAGCCTTTGGGGTGGATATGTTTCAAAACATGATCAAGGGTGAGGGTAGAAAAAGTCTTACATAGAGCCAGTCGTGTTGTTGGTACACAGACAACTTCAATTCTTTGTATCGAGGGAAAGTGTTACATAAAATTAGTGAAATACTCCAGGACCCCTCACAGCCCCCTTCATATCGAATTTCATTCCCGGTTCAGTCACAAAAGCAGCAGATCTTTACTCCCTAACATCATGACACACTGCTACAAGTTTTCTTTTTTACCCTCTGGCACTTCAAATCTTAACGCTAAGTTAAACAGAAATCCGTGATTAAATAACCTATGATTTACACGGTATATATGTGATGTGCCAACTCTAGACCTAATTTTCAAGATTTTGTTTACATCGTGTTGTAAATGACTATCGGCACTGTAATGTCCTGGTCGGACAAATAAAGTATTATTATATTGTATTGTATTGTATTGGTTCACCACACAAATATACAGCATTGCATGTTTGAGTCCTTGTCTGTAAATACAGTTATTTTGTCTGATTGTGATCTGGATCAGCTTAACATGTACGTATGTCGCCACTCACCCCATGGTCTGCGTGCGCTGTCATAATCGCCAATGACAAAATGGTGAAAAACAAAACGGTGTTCGTCATTGTGCTGGCAAAGCGACTCTGTAAGGAGATGGTGAACTCAAACTGTATTCAATGGTGCAGGAGCTTTGTCAATAATCGCATATCGGAAGTTCATGAGACTTAGTCTATCGGCTGGGGATTAAGAAAGAGTTCGCATTTATCAAATCGTTGTAACCGATTTTGACAGGATTTGATAGGCTACGTTTCTTTTACATTGGTCAGGAAATTTGGTGGCGACAGTTATTTGTCTTTGTCTCCAGCGCCCAAGGTTTTGTTTTGAAGTGCGAAACAAGGATATTTGTCATATCATCTTAGCAAATTGCTACAAAGTGTACCTTTGGATATTAATTATGATTTTACGACACAACCAGGCACGTTGTTAACGTTTGTATCAACATTCTCTTTGCTAAAATTAAAATAAAATATAGCGTAAGCGATTGATACAATTAAATACGATTCCATCCATATTGCTAATGAGAAAAAAACACACACATTTATTGTGTTAATATCCTAAGTTTCCCTACAAGAAATCGTGAGTGTTCCTACCTCGACCGACGACTGTTCACACTATTCCTCCTCACTCCTGTTCTTTTCGAATTGACCGACACCAATTACCTGGTCTTTATATACGATTCTACCTTGCGTGTCAGCTTTGAAGCTGCCCACAAGCAACCTTTGAAAACCACACTCGTAAATATCTTCTTTGTTTGCTTTCAATTGTGATTCATCGTATCCTTTTCGCGACGTGCCGCGACGCAAATATGAGAATAGTAGGTGATAGTAGCAATGCTATAATGTGCCCAACGGAAAGGCTTCGATAGTTTGGAGCAGGAATAGGCCTCAGATGGGAGGTGCTATTCCAAAAATAGGCTCTAACCGGTGAGTAATGGAAGCTTTGACATTGAGCCAATTTAATTCACGAACACACCCTTATTAATCTTACTGCTGAACGTTGCGCATACGTCAACTTCTATGCTTTCCGTTTTAAGTTCGTCAGCTTTGTGAATAGCATTCAACTGAAGATGGTATAAACCGCTGTGGAACGGCACGGCACTTCTAGATCTCGTTGCGGCATATGTCAGATCCCATATGTTCTGTGGACACAAGTGCGCAAGTGGCTAAGCATTGGTGGTTTTTGCTGCTGTAAATAATAAGCATGTGTTGTAGAAAAAATGGTGTTGCTGTCGTAACAAATGTGACTTATTATTATCAGGTATTCGTTGTATCTGATGATTAATGAAAGGTGTAGGACGAACATCCGAATTATGACATACAACCAGACATTTAAACGTTGCACGTCACAAGCCATAAGTCAAACGTCGGCTAACATTATTGTATATTTGTATGCGTGGTTGTGTATGTGCTAGTGCCCTGCACAGGCCGGGTGCAAGTCCGGCCCGGCCCGGCCCGGGCCGGGCCTCTACATAATTTCGCGGGCCAGGCCGCGCCGGGCTGGGCCTGGGCCTACATATTGCGGGCCCGGCCGGGCCTGGGCTGAAAACAAATTAACCACATCGGGCTTGGGCCGGGCCTGGGCCTAGTGTGAGCGGGCCGGGCCGGGCTTGGGCTGGCCTTGGACATAACAAAAATATTCATACAAAACCCAGATTATTAATTTTATTCTTAATAAAAACTGATTATAAATTGTAATTCCGATTAACGAATGCTTAAAATTATTTATTTAGTATCATATAGTTGCAAATTGAGATTTTGCACGGAACTGTGAATGACACTAGTGCTTTATACATTGGAATGCATTTAACCTCTTTTCAACAATGGGACTTCCTATGGTATCATTTTAATAATGTGCATTCTTTTAATAGAGACAGTTCATATAAAATATATGCATAGTCGCATGTCCATATTTTTGTATTGTAATTCTTTCAACATGTACTGGCTTTCCAAGACACTGTGACTGGAGCAGTGGCACTTGTTTCACTGGCTTCATCACAGTTAATGCATGTTTCCCATCATTCTTCTTCAGCTCAAACTTAATTTCCTATCCCTTAATCCGTGATGTTTAGACTTTGTAAACCGCATATTTTTGGCATGATTGCACCCTTTTACATATATCTAATGGTCCCATACCAGGCTACTTAAGTTCACCTGGCTGGAAGCAGCCAGCCCCAAATTTTTACTTTAGACATATTTGCAGATGCAATCAAGCCATGATTAACCATCAACTTATCACCCTTTGACCCAACCAGTGGACATTCTGTTGTCTAGGTCTTCCCTCCAAACATTGCCTGCCTGAATTACCAGCCCACTGGCCAATGCCCACTACTCAGTAGTTAGTGTCTGCAATTTCCCCAGTACTGATTCATTCAGACTTGTACTAATTCACACATGTCTGAACCTGATCTGTCTCAGGCTAGTGACTGCAGACTTGCTGGAAATGCCACTGGGTGTCAGTGTCAGTGGGTGACATAGTAGGAGCTAGTACTAGCTACTAGCTAGACACTACTAAACAACAACTGACATTAGTATTTCAGTAGCAAACGTTATACAATGTTCATATATTATTTAATAAAACAATAAGTCTGTTTTACAGTTTATTTGGGTTTCGTCTTTCTTGTAAGATTATAGGTTTATCTTCTCTAAACTTAGCGGGCTGCGGGCTTATCCGTCTTTGGCCCGCGGGTATGGGCCGGGTATGGGCTGAAACTTGCGGGCCGGGCCTGGGCCAAACATTTACGGTCTGTGTCGGGCTTGGGCCAGGCCTGGGCCTAAATTCTAGTTTGAGGGCCTGGGCCGGGCCGGGCTTGAAAATGTTGTGCGGGCCTGGATTCTAACTGCTAATTGCGGGCCGGGCTTGGGTTCAAATTATAGGCCCGCGCAATGGAACTAATATGTGCATGCTGGTAGACCACGTTCATTCGAATTGTTTGAGAAAAGGAGTGCATTGAGTTGAATGCGTAGTGACGCCTCCGCTCAGTGGCTTGGCGCCGGCCTCGTAGCCAGGAGGTCATGGGTTCAGGTACTGGCAATCGGTCAACCGAGTCGTGTCATTTAACATTATTATCAGGCTTGCAAAACAAACACGTCTTTCTAGCGAGAAAACGTAAACCGTAGGTACAATCAGAAAATAGATAAATACAATTGTATTGGCAATTAAACTGACTTGGATTCATATCTTTACATATTGAGTAAACTAATACATGTTAAAGTACAATGATAATATAATCCCAACCAAGATAAATGGAGCAGCA
Source organism: Lamellibrachia satsuma (assembly GCA_033239005.1). NCBI lineage: Eukaryota > Metazoa > Annelida > Polychaeta > Sabellida > Siboglinidae > Lamellibrachia > Lamellibrachia satsuma. The sequence goes on from BSQZ01000011.1 coordinate 3,426,379, forward strand.
GAAATAATATTATTATAGTATTTATTGCCAGTTGTGTAAACCCCACGGTATCAGCTAGTTACGATACCTATTCATACGAGTGATTGACAATGAATACTTATAACTGTGTCTCGTAGCATAATCCATATTACAGTCTTTTTATGAGGTAGGAAATTATTCAGTTTGTATGAGCTTACTCTCGTCTGGTTAAAATATCGTTCTCACAGATAACATTGGATTGTATGTCAGGGGTATTAGAGGCCATACACATGGTGGCACCTGTGTGCTCTACTGAAGACACTGAGATAAATCTACACTCTAGCGGGCGTATATTAACCCTATCTGACCCATTGATGCAATGATGTGTGTTCCCCGATTCTTCATCACCACCCTAACTTATTTGCCAGGCGTTTGTGACCAATTCGGGCCTATATTATTATGTTTCATGTATGGCGCTTCTAAATTCAATATATCCGGCCAACCAAACAACCCCCGGAGATGGAACGCGATATCTCTGGAAACGGTGCAATCCATGTTATCGTCATTTCCTACAACCAACTACATTTGCCTAACTAAATTTTTAAAACATGTCTGTTCCGCAAATTGTATTTCTCACTGTCCATACCTTTATCATGTCTGCTTTATTTCCATGTATTCCTTCTTCTTATATGTGTTTGTTTCGCATCGTGTCTTCCTAAACTGTGTATTTCCAATGTCAACTTCACTGCGCTCTCTTCATCGTTCCACAAGACGTGTCCTCGATGTCGAACACGTTCCCACATGCATCACCTCTACACTATCGCCTCATTTCAGCATAACATAAGTCAGTTCCTCTATGGCTATTGTTTGATATTATTCCTGTGACAATGTCCAAGTTTCTATCAATTTGTATAATCGATGCATTGTATATCTTAACTGTCGGCTCTATCGGTATCGCGTTATCTTTTTCCATTGTCACGTTATCTTTTTCCACTGTAACGTATGTTTACCTCTTTTAAATCAATCCACTCGATATCGTTTCACAACCATCAACCACCGATCTGAATAAATGAAGCATAGTCACGTGTCATTGAAATGAACTAGTTTCATAGATAAAGATACAATAAGTATTTAGCTAGTTTGATTATATAATCCACATTGCCATTAGTATTTAAACAAATGTGGTCCAAACCACAATTTACCTCATGGACGATTTAAACCGTAGACAAACTACCCAGATGCAACAATTTTCGTAGGTAGCTGATTTCGAAAAACAATTATGTTTGTATACATAACGTGTGCTCTATTGTAATTGTGATTGCTCTCGTACAAAACACATGGTGCCATGTTCCCAGACGTTTGTTGTCGCCGGCTGGAGATGTATTGTCATTGAAGTATTACGTCAATTGTCACCTGGAGTGAATTCGTCTTTGTTCAGATCGAATAGAGTCCACCGACACGCACCCGAAACGACCACATGAACCACAAATGTGACGAATTAAGTAATACGTTATCATATAAGTACCTTGCATACAATTACCTGCTAACAAAACGATGTATCGGGTACACCCCCATGGTTCATAAATTTTCGTGTTTAGGGGAAGCTATCTGTTAGTTGTACATAGGGCCTTGTCCCCACGCTTAACGTTGATATTTTGACCAACAGAGGGTAGTACGACCCCTTCCACCCCTTCAACACGGGCCAGTGCACACAAGTGGAGCGTATAGTAAATGAACACGCAGAAACTCGATAAACAACAGTAATGAGCTACACCTATGACAGTCGTGTGTATGGCTAGGTGAACTGGAGTTACCCGCTGTCGTCACGCAACGCAAGCAACTACCGATCGTGTGTGCGTGACGGAATTCAGGCGTGTTTTCGTACATAGCACTGTCAAACGTTTTAATTTTGCATCAACCAGTCACTGTTCACCTGCTCTTGATAGTCTAGTTAGGAACTTAATGGACGCTATAACTGTCGTGGTATAAAACCAACTCTCTCCATTGTGTACAGTTCTTCTATACTTCCGTTCTTAGCACTTCTTTGAGGCTGGTGTCATTTTCCTACCGATACGGCTTAGCTGTCGTAACCTGGGCCTGTAATTCGAGACCAGCCCAACAAAGATAAATCGTTGTCAAAAACTAGTATTTGCTTAGTGTATAATTTGTTGTTGTTGTAAATTTGTTAGTCGTTTAGCTAAAATACATATTATTTGTGTTTGTTTTGTGTAGCAGTTAACACAGGGTATGTCAGCAGCAGCAACATCATCAGTAGCAGCAGCAGCAACAACAGCAGCAATAGCAGCAACATCATCAGCAATAGCTACAGCAGCACCGACAGCAGCAGCAGCAGCAGCAGCAACAACAGAAACAGATGCAGCAGCAAAAACAACAACAACAACAACAACAACAACAGCTAACTACTACCACCGTCAAAATAATTACGAACAACAGCAAAATCAATAGCTTATTTAGCAACAAAACCTAATCCTTGGGTAAAATGCATTTAGTGGTTAGTTTGATCATGTATAACGTAGTTTTATAAAATCTAACTACTCAACCGATTTAAACCAGGACTGGTGGCAGGGTTTTTAAAATCTTCCGAAATAAATCTTCCAACTACATAGTTTCTGTTGACATTTCTTTCATAGTGGCGACGCTTGCCGCGACGGAGCGAAGAGCCCATTAAATCAGTGCTGTTGAAGTGGACAGGCATTGAAAGGGTGGTGCATGTAACGGTTCGTCTGACACCGCTACGTCGTCTCGTGCTGGACAGATTTTGAGTCACAACCAGGCTCGATTTTCCGGGAGTCTCTTTTAAATTTTCTGAATGATCGATATTTAATCTAATAATGTTGCAGCTTCCATTAAGCCATACAAAAATAGTCTAGATTATCGTCTCCGCGCGCATCTCCTCAGAACGCCCGCGTCGATGTTTGTCCAACTGAAAGCGATGGTGGCGCCACACGGCGGATTAGAGCTGAACCATGGGTGGTATATTTGGTTCAATCCCAATATAACAGACTCATGTTTTGCACGACTTTTGTTGTCACGCAGTCGGTCGGTTTGCGTGGCAAGGCGTACCTGGTCTGTTTCGTTGCGTTTCAATGATATTCGGGTAAAATGTTAATTTCGACTAAATTTCGCTGCTGAACAAAAACAGTAAGAACATTTGGCCTCGTTGAGGTCAATCCGTCCATGTCAATGTTGTTTGAATTTGACATGTTACGCAAAGATCTGCTTAATATCGGGGACAATTTCGTTCTGGAAGAACACTATTGCTGCCACGAAGTGGGAGTAGCAGTGGCAGCTGGCATGTTATATATATGTTTATAGCAAATTACCACAGGTTTAGGCATTCCACATGGATAGATATGTGTAATATTTTGAGTAGGTTATGTTGTTTCTATTTGTTTTACAGGAGCAATGTTAACATTTCAGTATTCACCAATACTATATTTACTAATAGACCTGTGTTGATTTTTGGTTTGGCAGGTGCGATCAATTGATGACACTGTTGAAGTCACTCATATTCCATTTAAGTTAGTGCCCCCTCCAAAGATGACAGCACTTTTCATTGTATGTGTACGACGAGTTGTTCCTGAATCAGCTGATCCCATCTGATAAGAAGCAACTATACGTCTACCTTGAAAACCTGAAACGTTCCGGATGCCACACAGAACCACTCTCCTTACCTAGGCCCCGGGGGAAATGTAGGTAATCTTAATTTTCTGTGGAAGACATCAGATGCTACCGATAGTAATAAGTCAACAAACGTGGCTCGCATTACTGCAAAAGTGATAGAATGTGCTCCACGCTACGACACTCGTCAGATGAGGCGTGAGTTCAGAGAATCATGCAGCTGATGTTAAATCCATGTACTAACGAAATATTTATATCGACAATTCTCAAATGACATGTCTGCCTCAGCGAATGAGAAACATGCTGAAATTGACAAGCGTGTAAATATGCTTTTTTCACTTGATGATGTTGACATCATATGTGATGTACGATACATCATTCCTGGCCGCCCACAAAGTATGAACAGTTTCAGCAGAAGGCAGAACAGTACATTGAAAACGTTGCTGAAACAGCAGTTCACGAGAGACGACATGAATACATCACCCACGTCGCCACTGCTATGTCTGTACCGCATCTCACTGAGACTGTTAAGCAAACCAGCTTTCCAGACGTACCCGTTCCCTCGAAAAACTGGCTACGCCTACAATTTTGGCCAAAGAACCCAACAACCCATGCAACACTGCAGAACACAGGCCGCCTGAAAGTGAAATATATGGTGCAACAGCGGCAGCTACGTGCACACCATGAAGAGGCTCACTATGCCTCAGCAGCTCTCAGATACCTCAAGGCAGGTTCCGTGAACACTGTGTATTCCTCAGTGTGGACGACAAACACTAGGTAAATGTAAGTGAAACTGGTACTCCACTGGCAGCTGTCGAGCGTAGACGACAGGTCTAGGTTAGCATGGTCCAAACATTTCAAGTAGCTCCCACGATTTCTCAAAGATGACACTTACCAAGTGTCATATTTGACCTGGAAGTACCTGCGACAATTGAAGGATCCTTCTATGAGGGCAATGTACACGTGGCACTGAAAGACTCCGTGTTCACGCCGACATCCCCAGCTCGCCATAGCGCTGAAATGTATGTCATTATGAAGGACACTGACAAGCCCATATTTAAGTTATACAGCGACGGGGGGGGAGGGGGGCAGACCACAGAGTCAACTATGTTTCCGTGCAGTTGTCTCTCTATGGAAGAAGCATGATCTGGATGCATTAGTTGCAGTGCACACACACACACACACACACACACACACACACACACACACACACACACACACACACACAAACACACACACACACCCGACATAGCTGGATATCCTAAATATAATTGCTCATCTATGGCGGACGTGCGTGCGACTGCCTCCACGTACCCGGAATTCAATAATGATGTTGTTGACAGCGTGCAACAACCCATAACACTGATCTCAGCACTGTTGTTGACCGCGTGCAACAGCCCATAACACTGATCTCAGCACTGTTGTTGACAGCGTGCAACAGCCCATAACACTGATCTCAGCACTGTTGTTGAGAGCGTGGAACAGCCCATAACACTGATCTCAGCACTGTTGTTGACAGCGTGCAACAACCCATAACACTGATCTCAGCACTGTTGTTGACCGCGTGCAACAGCCCATAACACTGATCTCAGCACTGTTGTTGACAGCGTGCAACAACCCATAACACTGATCTCAGCACTGTTGTTGACCGCGTGCAACAGCCCATAACACTGATCTCAGCACTGTTGTTGACAGCGTGCAACAGCCCATAACACTGATCTCAGCACTGTTGTTGACAGCGTGCAACAGCCCATAGCACTGATCTCAGCAGTGTTGTTGAGAGCGTGGAACAGCTCATAACACTGATCTCGGCACTGTTGTTGACAGCTTGCAACAGCCCATAACACTGATCTCGGCACTGTTGTTGACAGCTTGCAACAGCCCATAACACTGATCTCGGCACTGTTGTTGACAGCGTGCAACAACCCATAACACTGATCTCGGCACTGTTTTTTACAGCGTGCAACAGCCCATAACACTGATCTCGGCACTGTTGTTGACAGCTTGCAACAGCCCATAACACTGATCTCGGCACTGTTTTTGACAGCGTGCAACAGCTCATAACACTGATCTCGGCACTGTTGTTGACAGCTTGCAACAGCCCATAACACTGATCTCGGCACTGTTTTTGACAGCGTGCAACAGCCCATAACGCTGATCTCGGCACTATTGTTGACAGCTTGCAACAGCCCATAACACTGATCTCGGCACTGTTTTTGACAGCGTGCAACAGCCCATAACGCTGATCTCGGCACTGTTGTTGACAGCGTGCAACAACCCATAACACTGATCTCGGCACTGTTGTTGAGAGCGTGGAACAGCTTATAACACTGATCTCGGCACTGTTGTTGATAACTTGCAACAGCCCATAACACTGATCTCGGCACTGTTTTTGACTGCGTGCAACAGCCCATAACACTGATCTCAGCACTGTTGTTGACAGCGTGCAATAGCCCATAACATTGATCTCAGCACTGTTGTTGACAGCGTGCAACAGCCCATAACACTGATGTCGGCACTGTTTTGAAAGCGTGCAACAGCCCATAACACTGATCTCGGCACTGTTGTTGACAGCGTGCAACAGCCCATAACACTGATCTCGGTACTATTGTTGACAGCGTGCAACAGCCCATAACACTGATCTCGGCACTGTTGTTGACAGCGTGGAACAGCCCATAACACTGATCTCGGCACTGTTGTTGACAGCGTGCAACAGCCCATAACACTGATCTCGGCACTGTTGTTGACAGCGTGCAACAGCCCATAACACTGATGTCGGCACTGTTTTGAAAGCGTGCAACAGCCCATAACACTGATGTCGGCACTGTTGTTGACAGCGTGCAACAGCCCATAACACTGATCTCGGCACTATTGTTGACAGCGTGCAACAGCCCATAACACTGATCTCGGCACTGTTGTTGACAGCGTGCAACAGCCCATAACACTGATGTGGGCACTGTTGTTGACAGCGTGCAATAGCCCATAACACTGATCTCGGAACTGTTTTTGACAGCGTGCAACAGCCCATAGCACTGATCTCGGCACTGTTGTTGAGAGCGTGCAACAGCCCATAACACTGATTTCGGCACTGCTGTTGACAGCGTGCAACAGCCCATAGCACTGATCTCGGCACTGTTGTTGACAGCGTGCAACAACCCATAACACTGATCTCGGCACTGTTGTTGACAGCGTGCAACAGCCCATAACACTGATCTCTCGGCACTATTCGCTCAGCTCACACTGAATAGTGAACTCTTTGATGTGGACACTGGCGCGAGTAACACAGATGTGGAACAGCACATGGCTATTCTTGGTGACTTGGTCGAGTGTGGATCAGGAACAAAGAAGGAGATTCAGAAAGTCCGAATGCAGGAATTCTTCTACAATAACGCACAGGAGCAATATTACAGTTTCTGCATCATCAAGTGTGCAGACATAGCATGCCCGTTTCACAACCGTAACGCCTCCCCGAAGCAATTACTGAAGATCTGAAGTTTCTGCCAGATCCAGTGCTCGATCAAGGTGCTACACATTACAAACCTTTCAATGAAGTTTATGGCAAACACACAACAGAAATAAACAACCCATCACCGAAAGAAACCAACAGAGAAGCACTTCAGTTCCCTTTCAACCCGTGTGTCCAAACAGCCGGGCCGGTGTCGTTACCTGACTGAGTGTGAAAAAGTCTGCATAGCAACAAAATGTTGAAAAGGGCAGAATTGCCCATTTTCGATGCTGCACTTGAACAAATTGACTACAAACGTGGGTCGCCAATGACACCTTTCATTAACCCAGATAACACAGCAGTAGACAACATCCTGTATAGTGTCTTTGTGCGACGGGACTTACGGTGCCCACAGCCAGTGGATATCACCTACTACTCATCAGGAATGTCTGAGCGGGCATGTTGTCACTGCGCTACCAAACACGACCTGCTGGAAGAAGCTCTGGTAGAGGGATACTATTCAATGTGCAGCTGTGGTGCTACCAAACCCAGACTTCTTCGCAGGAAGCGAAAGCTAGTGACCTAAACGTAGAGAAAGGTGAACTGTTTCATGCTGAAGCCAAATAAAAAAGTGTTAATATTACATACTCTCCTTGATTGTTTGTCTTACTGTGATTTCTACAAGACTATTAAACTGAGACTAGGTTGCATGGGATAATAATTGCATGGGATGTTGCGATGTTTAAAAAAAAACAGCGCCATAGCGTCACTTTTGAAATTGTTGGTAACTGGAAACATTTGTATGGCCTTATATATAGGATCATCCAATTTGATTGTCGCCGACTTTCTTTAAGATTTTATGGTTTGACATTTTATTTGTAAACGACAAGAAACAACCAGGGAAAGCTTTTAAATATTGATGTATATTAATCACACAGTGGGTCGTGTGTTTAATTTAGTATTAATTGTCTTATTACTTATGTTTTCCTTTTTAAAATGTAAATTATGTGGATATATGTTGTCGAAAAACATAGGGTTGTATGTAAGGCATTGAGGATATGTTGTATATTTTATCATGAGTTACGTAATAAGGTAACACAAGTCAAAAGTCAAGTTATTCGATTGGTGCACGCAACAATTCTTACAGATAAATCGATACATTTACACATATAATGCACACGACGTGTTTGCTTAAATTGTCTGCGTGAAAAGAGCTAACTTTTCGGGACGTAATGTGTGTATGTTTTTTCGCAAAACTACGAAATACCAATATTTGTGCAATCAGTTTGAATATGAGTGCGATATTAAAGTAAAGCATGTGCGAACAGTCGCCATATGAGTACCAATGGCTCCAATAGGTGTGCTAATGTATCCAATATACTTTCCCAGCAATATTGTAGTTAGGCAAGTATAATGAATATCAATTATTATTATAATACCAAATCGACATCAGTTAACATACCCATGAGGGTTATTGGGAGCAACCATCATATTGTCATAGATTGTCACACATTGGTCATGTTTTGTAAATTATTTTGCCCAGATCATTAACGCAAATGTCACACAGCGCTCGAAACCTCTTAATTCTGGTTAACCACTAGTGTCAGTGGCTTCTGCTTACCAAGGCGCGCAAATCCCTGCGAAATGCGGATCCGGTGAGACAATACAGAAAGAAGTTACCGGCGTGATAACCGTAGCGAAGGAACACGCTAACGTAGTGGACGGCGTTAGCCAAACGTCGGCTGTATTCGTCTTCGATTAAATACACTTTGAATACTGCTAAGCTTAATCCGGGCAATACGCAGACCAGAAAGGCAAATGATGCACTGACACACATCACACTACTCCGTTTGACATTCTGCTGCACTGTGGATTGGATGTGGCCGCTATTTGCAGACATGCATAGCATTCTGATGATCATAGCGTTGCAGAATATAATTGTAACAACCGGCAGAAGACCTACGAGAATAATATCGATCCACGGCCGAATGTATAGTATATAATATGCGTAGTTATTCGCAAAGTAACATATTCTGACAGTCTCCTCGTTTTTCACCAGTGGTTCTACTGTCCAGAATGTTTCCGCCTCTTTCAAGATGGCGGTGCCAAGCAGGGCAGTGCACCGCGCCATTGCATGCATCGCTGGCTGCGGTCTGCGGTACGGTGTACACACGACACTGAATCGCTCCAGCGTGAAAGCGACCAGTATCCAGATGGCCGTGTTGGACGTGGCTCCTTGGAGGAATAGCACCGTTCTGCATGCCCACGGATTCATCTCCAGTATATTAAGAGTCCATGCGGTTCGGAAATACCCATCCAGTCCGACAATCAACACGCTGCTGTCGGCTAGTGCGAGCATGCTCAGGTAGACGTCGGCGGAGGTGGCTTCGCAACTCCGCCGTCTCATAACGAGGAGAGTCAAAGTGTTCCCGGCCAGTCCAACAACGAAAATGACCGGCCAGAAATACCGCCACAGGTTCGTGTACAGTCCGACTTGAACGTCACTGCTTGTGCTGTTCTGCGTCACCCAATCCGGGTCAGCGTCCGGTGATCCTGTTGACATCATGTCCATGATACGTATGGACTGATCCGAAGGTGGTCACACGATTTGCATGGCGTAGACCGTATTAGATCTGACAAAAGGAAACAGGCAGTCGCGACATGTACTGACACAACGTCCAGCCCACACCGTCAGTTTACGAATCTGTCTGTGTGTTCCCGGTCGGTCAATGGATGACCGAGTAGCTGGCAAATACAACACCCTTAAATCAACATATTCATAAATTAATATTCTGTTTGGTGAATGTCGCCCTCAAGATGAGAACTGTGTTGACTTTATGTGGACGACTGAGAGATTATGGTGAGAGTAAGTGCAGCAACACAACTGGTGCATAGTCTATTCACGTACACGAACTCAATAGACGTCGACACGGGACATATGATAAAATGCAATTTATTATCATACTTCGAACTGTTACCATTCACGTTGCTGTCAAGCAATATCACATAATTGCAAGGAGCGCGTAGACATGTGTACCTTATGAAACGTTCAACATAATGTAACGAGTTGCGCGAAGTGGACCTTTATATTATGACAAGTTGGTGACCTAGATATATTGACTGCATTAAATTAGTCCAGGGTCCGTCTGGTCGAAGAACTTGCTAACACTATACCAATATATCCATAGTATGTGGTGGAAACATCTGAACATTGAATACAGGTAAAATGTTATTATCTAAGCAACAAACGTACAAGCATATTGAAGACAGCATTCCCTGATAAGCCGAACATTTATTTAACAATGCTGATGTATGGGTGTGAAACTTGAATGTGTACATTGAAGCGAATATTTCCACTAGGGCTTTCTCGGGCGCCGCACCTACCATATGGAATTCACTCAATCTATGTGTTAAGTCAGTAGAAAATACAGTACAATTTCGCCGTCATTTCATTGCCTTTCGTCATTCTTACCCTATTTACCTGCCCATTGAGTGTCCATACGAAGCCTCGTGCCTTTAGTCATTATTACCCTACTTAGCTTCCTATTGAGTGTCCATCCGTACGAATATTCGTGTATTTTGTCATTCTTACCCTACTTAGCTCTCTATTGAGTGTCCATCCGTAAGAAGATTCGTGTCTTTAGTCATTCTTACCCTACTTAGCTCCCTATTGAATGTCCATCCATATGTTGACGACTTATTGCTTACATATTTCGATATTGATTAACCTTTTTAGATATGTATAAGATCTTGTTTTACTACGAATTATGCGCGATAGGGGTTGTCTCGTTAAGACTACAACAAATAAAATAAAAAGACAATTTGACGACTTCTACATCAGAATGGTCATATTAATACAATGGCACCAGGTCGTCACAAAAATAGCGTTTTGGGTAGATGTCAACATTGTCGGAAAATATCAAAGAGCTAGTGATTCGTTTAGCAGGCCACTGTTACAGGAGTGACAGTGAGCCAGTGTTTTGAGTGGTATTTACTAAAACATTGAATGAGGAAGTCACGGAAACCCCCACTCACCTACATCCATGTCCTGAATCGTGACGCATGTTTGGATAAGGAATAGTTCAGTACGACAATATAAACTATATACATATGGAGGGCCATTGTGATCCGATGTATCAACTGGACTTAGGCAATTAAGCAAGCAGTATATTCTCGAAGCACTTTTTATATCAGCTAAGATTCTCTGTAAATTATTTACGGTGATTGTGCAAAGTTAACACATAAAACGTACGTATCATCACGCTCTGTTTATCGATTAACGTATGTAACTTAATGCATATATTAAATTTAACGCATGGTTAATGCATATAATCAATAGTATTTATTTAATGTTTAATTAAATTAAACGACTCGTGTATGGTATTATCACCAAACTGTGTTCAATCAAATACTAGCTGTTCCTGTCAGTCGACAGTGGCGGAAATTCGTTCTTCCTTCTATCGGTCAATAAAAATCCAATAATACTTCTTAATAGGTTTGTGTTACATTTGTACGAACAACCAGCATTATGTGCTGTGCCATCTGATGGTGGAAACAGTCAAATAATGCGTGTGCAATTCACGCACGCAATAACCACGTGAGAGTATACATTTGCCACCGCCACCGCCACCGCCACCGCCACCGTTACCGCCAATGACACCGTCACCGCCACCGTTACCGCCACCGCCACCTTTGCTGCCACTGCCACCGCCACCGCCACCGTTACCCTCACCGTCACCGTCACTGTCATCGCCACCGCCACCGTTACCGCCACCGCCACCGCTACCACCACCGCCAACATTACTGCCACCGCCGCCGCCATCAAAACCTCGACCGACATCGACACCGCTACCGGGAAGATTACGATCACGGCGACGCCTGTATGGGTCACGAGAATGAAAACGGTTTTCTGAAAAGAAATGCAGCGTTAAAGAATCTAAAATCTGAAGTTAAATGTATGTGTTAATAGAAAACAACAAAATATACGGCTCTGGAATCGTAGGGGAACAGAAACGATAGATAGAAACGTAAAAAAAATGTGTGTAGAAGAAAACTGAGTTGGGCAGCCTGGCTATAGAATGATGAAAAACAATTCATACAATGCGGAGAAAGGGATAAATCTTGAACAAGACAATCGATAACCAGAAGGTGTCACATATTTGCTTGGTAACCAAAACGACGGACCTGAATAGGTTCAGTAGATACTAAATAGCTTTATCAGAACAGTAATTTTGTTCACATGTTCAAATAAGTGTGTATACGTGAAAGCATTACACAAATATGTATTATTATAAAAAAAAACTGTCATCGGTTTCGATGTTTTTTTTAATATTTAATGTTCCAGAAACAATGCGAATGCACTTTTTAATCATGAAAACGTCAGTTTCCAAAAGGGAATTGATATTCACTAAATCACTTGTTTTTACGTATACTGCTCATGATTTAACATAATTCATATATAAATGTATAACTATACAAAATGTATCAAAACACTCATCAATTATAATTAAATATTGATGTCCATGAATTAAATTAATGAACATTAATATATATTGTAGGAAATGTTGAACATATGCTTGACTGATTTACTGATTGGCTGGTTGTACAACGTTAATTAATTGGGAACTTATATATTGAGTGATTATCAGGAATGGTGAAACAGGTTGACATTGCTTAGTCACTTATAATATACTACCACAAGTGTAGGACGAGGTGGTGTGATGGTAAGAACTACGGACTTGCAGTTGAAATAATCCGGGTTCGAACCCTCTTCCTGCCGATTCGAAGCTTCGCCAATTTCGTTTACTCCACGCTGCCTGAGTGTATCCAGTTGCATAAATAAGTACCTGGGTACAGACAGTGGTGGATATATGAACGAAAAATCTTCGCGCAATAATTGTTGCGAGGCTCGATGCTTCCCAGAGAATTCGAATTGGTGTTGGAATGAACATTTATGCCAGGTTATAAAATTTAAAGCGTTTTGAGCGGTCCTAAGATTATATACCGGAGTACTTTAACCTTTACAATTTGGCTCGTAAGCCAATATGTAAAATATACCAGTTTATCTCACTTGTCCAGTCCAGAAACCGGATCTTGTTTTTGAGAAGTCGGGTGTGAAAGTTATGAACATATTGTTCCCCGTTGACACTACATAAGACGATTCTATGTTCCCACAGTATGTTCCGATCAATGGAGCATATACACTACTCCGGTCGTCGATCTTCACCCTGTCGTGTGGACAACCGCGATGTCCATGCTCCAGGTTGAATCGACTGATGTCCAGCCGCACATTCTGTAAAAATACATTTGCGTGGTGAATAAACATTCATACACATATGCATGGATGGGCTGATGGATGGATGAATGCATGCGTGCATACATACGTACAAACATGCATACATACGTACATTCATATATACATACAAACATACATTGATGCTAAGGAACACCGCACAAGCAGATGCTTCTGGTTGCATGCATTTCGAAGTCATGCAAGAGCAACTGAAGTCGGAAAAGTGGCTTAAATGGCTGCCTATATATATATATATATATATATATATATATATATATATATATATATATATATATATATATATATATATATATATATGAATGAAATGAAATATTTTCCTACATTAACTGTTCCAGGGACACGAATCTTCCACGAACATTGTTCGTAGTTTCCGTAGGAGTAGCGTGCCAAATTGTCCATATGGTCGACGCAACACTAACGGCGCGCTGCACGACACTGCACAGAACAACAACAATAATAACATTAACAATATACACTTATCTCAGCTCAAGTAATCCTATGTCTAAAGGGAAACAAAATTCATTCTATTGGGCCTATGCACCTATAAAACCTATTAAAACATCATTATTTGCAAGTACAATTAAGAATATAACTCCAATGGTTTACTTGTTGAGAACACATCATCATGGGCAGCGCCATATTGCTCTACTACATTACGTCATTCATTACATTAGATCACGAGTGTCAAACTCGGGCAATATTCGCTCGCCAATCGAAAACATATTTATATACACCAATTTCTAAAATTGCCAATAAGATATGGCCGCGAAGTTTGCGCCCAAACTCAACTTAGGTAACATATTTTATCCTAGAGTAGTCTTCTTTCTCGCACATTAACACATGTTTTTTAGACTTTGCGTTGGTTCTGTGTATGTCGGCCTCATTTAACATGTCACATTTAGTCTAGGTTACCCGATTTCACAGAAATGTGCACGTTGTTATCGGTCGCGCTGGTTAATATGTCAGCCCTCCATCAACAGGAGAAATGACCGGAATTTCCCAATTTTATAGCACATTGTAAACCACTGGCAGAATATTTTTGATTTTAGTTGCACTATGACCTTTCGTTATCTTTTACCGCACAAAGTACTTTGCAGCTTTCTGTTGAGATTAAATGTTAAAATGTTACTCTAAGGAAGAACGAGGACGGAATGTTTGCCATTTTACAAAGGTAATTATTCTGTATCATTTACATGTGTTGCATTTCTGTATTATTTGTATGGTAAATTGTAGTAGACATGCGATTATCATCAACCCAAGGCAATAACTACTTAAATAGTTAAAAATCACCAGGAACTCTATTCCCGCAGAATGTCCTTCTCGGTGATACATAGACGCTACTTCCGTCGTATATCTTCACTTTGACGTATGGACAACCGCTGTATCTATACTCCAATTTGAATCGAATGAAGTGCAGCCGCACTCGCTGCAAATATACGAGCTCTCGATCAGTGGGTTTGTGTAATATATTAAATTATATGCTCCATGAGTTGACTGCGTGATATGTGTATCATCGACACTGGTCGCATATTTTGTATAACACAAAGTGATGATTGACTACAAAAACATATATTATTTACTAACTGCAAATTCCCACCTTGCCTGCTGGTACTTGAATCTTCCACGCACAATCCTCATAGTTTCCGTAATGATATCCCGCTGTATCAAATCCACCAATTGAACCAGTAACACTTTCAGCTTGTCGCAGGACACTGCGTTGAACAATGGTGATAATAATAATAATAATCGTAGCCTTAAATATATTTCTTACTGAACGTAATAAAAAACAAATTTACGTAATATTCCACGTAATCGTCTGTGACAAACGTCATATGGTCAGATCTCAATATGTCATATGTACAATGTTGACACCTAGCGAAGAACGCTTACTTATTCTTTCCACGCCAACTGTACTTGTTACCTAGTCTTTGTACACAATACCCCATGCGTCTAGTTGTGTGTGCTAACACAACACATACTGGTGATCCAGTATACGTGATACGCAATAATGTATGTCTCATTACGTTTTTTTGGTACAGCTATTGTACAACGTAACACTTCAGTTATGAAATATGCGTTATGCTAAATATACGTGCTGACACCTAGTGGATGAAACAGTTATCTTAGATAGAATGTTGTGTCCTTACAACACCAATTAATAATAACCAACAATAACCAGCAAACAAAGACCAACTAACGAACGATGTACATTGACCGATATACCAGCATGTTATAGAGAAGTCACGTGGGCTTTTCGACTTATGGGTACAATACTAGTAAATAACTTGATGTTGGAAATGCCAGACATCACTTAAGCTCCTACAAGAAGACATAACGTACTGTTATGAGTAATTGAGGAATAGTGGTACAATTCAACATATGTTTGTTTACAACTAAATGTCTCACCTACAGAATATCGAATTCTGAACCCAGGCCTCGTGATCGAGTAGTCAGATGAAAAATACACGAACGCCGTGTTCTTCGAGTATATGATATCACGAGGAATGTCGGTACCACATAAATTCCCTCTAAGTGGTGCACGGGTGTCACGTCCGTCGAAGATATTCACCCAGTCATACGGACATCTGCTGCATCCATACTCAAGATTGAACTTGAGGAAGTCCAGCCGCTCCCGCTCTAGACATAACAAATAAACATGGATGTGAATTGAGTGCAGGTGCTTTTTGAACATTGTTCTGTTTTTGTTCGTAATGGATGCAACATGTGGTCTTGTTGCACGTATCGTGCATGTCAGGACCAGCTGTGGTAAAATTCCAGTTTGTCAGCGGCAATATTGGTTGAACATGTGCTTGCATATAACACGTTCACAATGCAGCTTGCATATAACACGTTCACAATGCAGGTGCATTCGCGTGAATGCAACGAAGAGCTATTAATTTTTAATGCAAGTTTGTTGTTGCCGAAAGTCAATAAGTATAGAGAAATAAGAATTTAATATTTAATTTGGAAATAATATATATGATATTTGTTTGGAGATATTTGTTTAGAAATTACTGGACGGGATTTAACACGCACATGCACAAAGGTTATAGTGCCTTTTTGAACTCGCCGAACAGAGTGTATCCGGACACGTACGGTTTGCTTGTTTCCGTCAGAGGGCACCACGCATCGCACTGATTCATGTTACCGCTATATGTGTAATTGTGAAATATGTGTGTTGGATAACGGGACCAAGTGACTAATATAACTTATCCTATGATATAATTTCCCCTTTTAGGATATGAGCAGTATCTGATGGACTTGAACCCGTGAACTAACCTTTTCAGTTTGGATAGCCAACGAAAGTATCCACTTGCCCACAGAGGCTACAACCATGAGCGTACGTATACCTCCTCCTCCTCTTCCTCCTACTCCTCCTCCTCCTCCCCATCTTCCTCCTACTCCTCCTCCTCCTCTTCCTCCTCTTCGTCTCCTTCCTCCTCCTCCTCCTCCTCCTCCTCCTCCTCCTCCTTCCCCACCTGCACCGGGAACATACGCATGTGGATCCCTTGTGACATAATATGCCATATATAAAAAAAATTTGGGTTGCAAGTATGAACGTAAATTATGCATACTATTTAGCTTGATGATATATTTAACGGACGTTTCGTGAAAGTAAACATAAATGTTAATTTCTTTAAAACCAGTGATATCATTGTTGGGACACTACGTCTTAAGAGCTCTACACGTAGTCGCCACTAAACATGGAATGCGGCGGTCGCGCCTCGGCATGTGAGGGCGTCGGTTGAATTATGTCGCATGGCTTTGGCAGCCAGGGGCGTGACGGCGTAGGCCGAGCGCCGGCGCGTGACTGCGGTGGCCAGGCGGCGGCGTGTGACTTCGCTGGCAGACATGGGTCGAGCGCGTTTATACAAACAAACATTTAATATTGCACAAAATCAGGAGTCAACCAAGAATAAGAAAGCTAGCTTTTTGAAATAACTAAGATTTCGCCATTTATCTGATTTCATTATATAATTCTGACAGGAAAACGGCAAGTGCATATGTAGTGTTTACCAATAATAAAGGAGTCACTTATCAGCCGGAGCACGTCTCCTTATATGCATGCTCGGTAGCAAGTCGTGCACTTACACTCTGGAAGGAGAGTCTACTGGTAAGTGCTTATCTATACATTGGTTCGACCGGTTTAGCGTATGTTAGAAATCTTGTTGGAAAACAGGAATACGTAAATTGTAAAGCGCAAAACAAAATACTCAAATATATCACATGATGGGAATGGTTGGAATGTGAACAAAAATCGCTGACATGGTTTTATGACGAGACGAATGCAAGATATATTTATCAAAACATATCGTTGTGTCTGTCTGCGACGGTACGCACTTTTGCACTTTGACAACAATTATTATGGGGATACTGAATTATGACCTACTCATAGGAGAAACGCATAACTCATTTATATCCAAACACAGCTAATCTGGCTAGTCATAGGTGTTGAGAAACCAAATGCTTTCATGCATTCATGGGGGAGGTGGGACAACACTGGGAGATTTTCTCGAATCTCGAAGTTGTCCTCAGAGCACATGGTGATGTCATCGAAGCCTTGACATGCCGCCGACGTGATATAAGGTCAGATGTTCACACGTTAGTAGCATTCGTATGGTTTGCATACGCACCCAAACGGTATCCACGTTGTGCGTTCTCGTGTACTGCGATGAAACCTGTTTTGCAAACACATGTTTGAGTGTTCTCTTAGGTAGCTTATATGCCGATATTTTGACAATGCAACTTTGTCATCTATAAGAAAACGCCAGCCTTTGTGAAATCGACTGTGATGAATATCGAGTAAAAAAAATGTAATATAACCTTTCCATGAAAGACACAATGCGGTTAATTTACACAATTATATAGTTGAGTTGCATTTCGTATCAACATATGTTGCATTTGTTTCGTTTGACATTTCCTGCATAACCTATAGTGCTTGATATATTGAATAGTACGATGCAGTCATCCCAACCGTTTTCATTACCGTTATTATATGTGACATTAAATTATTCCATCACCTGTTTGTTTCGAACGGTCGGTTGCTTTATCTTGTCACTACATCTGTTAATGTTGGCCTGTGAGGTCACACATGTTTGTTTAGTGTTGAATGAAGACGTAAGCAGACCTTCGCCCTCCCAGCGCCGTGTTGCCGTGACTTGGTCGTTGTTCTCGCTGTAAGAGCGTGTTGCGTGCCTAACCGACTATTACACGCACCGATAACATGTAAGGCAACATTCGCCGATCTCATATACCACGACTCCGCGTCGGTACTCGGCTACAGTCTGGTTACCCGCCCAAGATCATAACCCTTGCTTTCTTGGTTATTAATCTATTACACCCGTAACTTCAGTCTGTTGAAGAAAACTGCGAGATGCAGTTGAAATAGTCAGAACGAACACCAAGTTTCTTGAGAGGTAATTATGCTTAATACTCAGAAATAGGTAAAATATTGTTTTGTTACCTCTTCAACGCCGTTGCACTGCTGAGTCTGCCATTAATCGTCGACGCTGGGAAATAGTCAGCGTCACACATGATGACGTCACTGGGATGGCCATCTCACTGGAATGCTGAACATTTTTGGTATCCCAATGGATCCAGTGTCCCAATTGACCACGTTCTTCCCTACGGTGTTGACAAGTCAGACAATGTTGGCACGCACGGCGTTGACATTTCGGAAAGCTAGTACATGATTTCAACGTAAACATGTCTATATATCACACATGTATAGCTGTTATGCATTCGCCCATCCAACAGTTGCGTGCGTAGAAGAAACACCCATGCAATTAGTGTTTCAATACATTTGTCAAGTTGCGAAATATATCCGCTACGCTAAATTGAATAGTGCATTCTCTTGTTGATCATTGCTCACAGGTAATCGAGGTAATCCTACTAGAAGGGTGGAATTACCATTTTCTGTCTCTGCTGTGGAACGGTTTGTGCCTGTGTTTGTTTATCTGTCTGTATTTTCCCTCGTATTTACGTGTCCTTCATATTTACGTTTGCAGTCCATGTGGATGGTTCTTACATTTAAACCATTTCGAAATTCACCGGTTTTTAACATTTTACGAACGAACGTATGTGGACGGTTGACGTGTATTACGTAACTCGGAACAGTAGCAGTTCCTAGTTAGGTAAGCTAATTTGCAGCGCTATGAGTAGTCTCTTCAATCATTTGTTACGTACTCTACGTTATACGCCCACATTCGTTCATTCGCACGGTTGGAACGATCTTGAAAACGGCAGTGGTGCATGATGCATCATTGCTATTGGCACTGTCATACGAAAACTTAACTGGGTAGCGCAAGGAGTCATACATCTTTTGCAGTGGCTTCCTTTTTTTCCCTGCGCAACACCGAGTAACTTGTTCAATACTAGGCTCCAAGCTATGTTTAAAATCAGAACGGACATGTATAATACGCACGGGACACACACACGCACGCACGCACACGCACGCACGCACGCACACGCACACGCACACGCACACGCACGCACGCACGCACGCACGCACGCACGCACGCACGCACGCACACACACACACACACACACACACACACACACACACACACACACACACACACACACACACACACACACACACACACACACACACACACACACACACATTAATATATTTGCTTTTCAAAGTTTGTGGCTTCTGTTTCTACGTTGTGGACCGTCAATACAGTGTTGACAGTTGTAGCATAAACCTTATAAGCATTTATGTTGTAAATATATATATTGTTCTAACTTTTTTACATTATATATAAGTTTTACGGGCGTTCACATTCAACGGAGTGGGCATGTTCCCTATGGAATATGTGGAGCGTCTCGTGTCCTATTTTACATGACATATATGACAGTTTTGTTTAAAGTATAAGGTTTTAACTTTTAATGTTTGGCGAGCAGTTATCATTTGGGTATTAATATTCGCTAATCGTCCTACGCGCTATCATGTTTATTTTTGTATGAGTCAGTAAATAAGCACCACTATACTTGTGGGGTTTCCCTACGAGTAAATAAAACTATGATAGCCAAGCTAGCACACAGACTCGAAACCTTCCAAAACAGTGGTCTACGGAAGATCCTAGGGTTATTTTGGCCTAAACAATGAATAGCTGCTCCGCAAAACAAACGCAATATCCCTGGCCACGAAATCAAGAGGCGACCATGAAGATGGCTTGGGCCCATGTGTTGAATGTTACCAGGCGTACTGCCGAAGACAGCCTTACGTTGAACAGCGGATGGTGGAAGGTGACGTGGTCGCCCGAAACACGGAGACGAACAGTGGTGACGGAGATGAAATAATGCGGCTTGACATGGGACACCATAAATAAACGGGCTGCAGACTGACAGCGGTGACACCCTCTTGTTGAAGCCTTATGTGCCACCTGGCACGAAGAGGATTGAGTGACGACGAAAAGGAAGATCAATAATTATATTAAGGCTGTGTGAAGAGAGATATGCAAAAGTCACAAAGTGTGAGCAAAGTGGGATACATTGGCAGAAGAACCGTACGTACAGCTACAAGTCACCGAAAGGCAACGGAAGAAGAATGACTACTTGATAACTATGTATTTTCTGACATCTTCCAATACGAGATATTAATGTTTTGGTTAATGAGATGTCACTGATCGTTGTGCATGTACAGTAAACTGGCAATATGAGCCAGCACGTAAGCTGTTACTGTCGGAGAAGGTTCATGTTTCGGTCAAGTTAATCGTGATTGTTACGCACATTTGCATTTAATTTCTCAAGTTTGTTTATATGGTGGTTGCATTGGTTAATATTTGTCTCTACGTGTATGTTTGTAAACTGTAGTGGCTATTTTGGAATTCGAAATGCACCGAACTAATTAATCATTTTGAAAAGTATGACAGTTACAATGCACCTCAACGCAAAATCACAACAAACAGGACTAAATATTACAGTCTTCAAGGGCATATAGCGACACTACAAACATACGTGTTGGCCTATGTTGACCACTATTTTTCTATGATGTCGAATGAACAAGTAAACTTGCCGTCGCTGTCTCAACGCTGTCTCAACGCCGCGTCGCCTTGACTGATGTGATGTACTCACTGACATTTAATGTTCTCACTGACACTTAATATTGCGTGCGTCGTAGATTTAGACACGCCGCGACAATTTAAATCAAAGTATGCACGCACACGCACACGCACACACACCCCACGCACACAAGAACGCACGCACACACACACACAATGAAATATAAAACCCAATACAAGTTACATTCTTATTCCCCTTCTTCCCCTGCTTCCATTGTTCTCATTCTTACTTTCTTCCCATTTTTCGTCGCGTTCCCCTTATTCCCCGTTCACCTTATTCCACATTATTCCCTCTTATTCCCTTCTTCCCCTTTTTTATATTTCCCCCTTCTTCTCCTTCCTCTTTCCTCCTTCCATCCCCTTCTTCTCCTTATTTCCCTTTTTCCCTTTCTTCCCCTTCATTCGCCTGCTCCCATTCTCTTTCTTCCCATTGTTCTCCTTTTGACCTTCTTCCCATTTTCTTTGTATTCCCCTTATTCCTCTTATTTTCCTTTTCCCATCCCTTCCCCTTATCCTCCTTTTCCCCTTCTTCCCTTTCTTTCCCTTCTTCCACTTCTTCCACTTCTTCCCCTTATTTCCCTTATTTCCCGTATTCCCCTTCTTTCCCGATTTCCCTGACTTTCCAGACTCCCCCCACTTACCCTTCTCCACACACTCGCGCACTCATAAATATAAACTCAATTCAATTTGCATTCTTATTCCCTTTATTCCCCTCATTCCCCTTCTTCCCCTTATTCCCCTTATGCCCATTCTTCCCATTTTCTCGTTCTTACCTTCTTCACATTTTTTCTTCATCTTTCCATTATTCCCCCTATTCCTCCTTTTCCCTCTCATCCCTTTGTTATTCCCCCATATTTCCGTTATCCCCCTGATTCACGTTTCCCTTACCTGCTATTCTTTGTACGCCTTGTCATCATATACCTCTGTATGTACATATATATATATATATATATATATATATATATATATTAATTAACTATAACTTTATATTTCACCATTTATTCGTGTTTGTATAATTTATTACTGATTGACACGCTTACTGATTCTGTTTTGTCGCGCCTCTGAGCTCAGGTTCCTGAGGATATAGGCGCCATAGAAGTCAATTATTATTATTATTATTAGTAGTAGTACTGTTGTCTTTGTCATGTATTCGTAGCAGACAAACACCAGCCTGTTTTCATGCATTACTTACTCGTAAGAGAAACCCACAACCTTTATTTTAAACAATTTAATGACTTGAAGGACAAACCAACATGCCTGAGTGTGCGCATTATATATGAAACCTGCCTACTGAAATGCCAAGGATTATTATGTTGAACTCCTGACAACCAACACTTAACAATCCTTTAATGTTCAGCACAATATATGGCCATACCCTACCATCTCCACATCGTTCTTTGAGAAAACACGCACTCTGTTGAATAGAAACATGTCAAATAGTGATATGTCATGCAAAAGGCAGACGCCTGTCTACGCCGAAATTGCGCCGAAGATTTTAGCCGCTGCCGTCAACGAAGTACTAGCACATCGTATATATATACATATAACTGCATTTCTTAACCCGTACCGTGTTTAACGAGATAAACTCCGAAACCTACACACACTGCGTATGAGGTGTACGCTTTCTCTTACAAAACATATTGAATAACGTCAGCACAATAGATGTGCTTGCTTTAAATAGGCAATAGCTCTAGCTATGAATATGGGAATATGGGAGGAAGTGACAGTACAATTACTTCACGCTCAAGGAGCCATTATCAAAGAAGATGGCCATAAATTTCCATTCCTGTGTTTAGACTGGTTAGATGAATGTCTGAGAGGTGAGATCACTAGAGCTTCAATGTGCATATATAGATACAAAACAAATAACCAATATCAAAGAAACATTCGCGTAAGGTGTAGGCTATTTTAGAAATGTCTCAAATTTCTAAGGCAATTAATAAACTGAATTGTGAGTGAGTTATTCGTTATTCAGTTTACTGAATTGACTTGTTTTAATTATTCAACTTTATTACACATGTTGCTAGTTCATGGGCACCCTGGTCAAATAGGGTAGTGTAACAAAACCACACAAACAACAGTCGTCGTTAACACATATCCTTTAGCATGTAGATAATTTACCCGGGGAATATTCCCACAATTATCCCACGCACACAGTATTCGGAACCTGCACCGTGGTAGAATGTTGTAAGAGCAAATCATTTACGACGACACGGCCTCAGACAGAGTGACGTCAGGGCTTGTAAATCACTTGGACACGGCCTTGACATCAGAGACTGAGGCATAATGATGTCAGAACTTGTAAATCACCGCGACACGCCGCTGAGATGACGCCATTTTCCCATTTATTCATGAAACGTTATCCAACATTTAAGCGAAAATCCGTGAACAGTAATGGGAACATGTATGATATTATTGAGTTAATGTTGCATAAGGTAACGTTGGTAATATAATATATGTAGAATTAGCGTTAATCAGTTAAGCTATGTAAGCGCACGTAGAATAGGGTATTAGTTCAATCAAGAAAATATATGTTGACAGAAGATAAAGGGTGATATGTTAGCAATAGGTTTGGAAAAGGGAAAATTGTAAATAAGTATTTTTTTGCGAGAGCGTGTTTTGACAACACGGTAAACAAGGAAATTAAAAGATGGCCAACAAGAAATGTGTTTAATATTGAATGGTTATATTGTTGTTGATATAAATAATGTATTTATAACTGACAAATGTAGATGAAATAGAAGGTAAATGCAGAGTTATTAAAATAAATTGTGGATTGGATATAAAAAGGACAATGTTTCGCTGACGACAATAACTTAATGAAATCATTATCTACTGGTTGCTTAAATGCTAGTACAGGAAATATGTTTGCAAATTAAATTTACATCTACAAATATATTACAAAATGTTGCCTTCGATAAGGCAACGACTTGTTTGTAGAACTACATCTTTAATGTCTTGCTTTCGATGACAATCTTTTTGAATCTGGCAATAGTTTCGCTATGCGTACCGACAACAATTAAACATTCATTTTAATTGTTTCAATCTCTTGCCTGGAGCTGTCTTGGTTTGTCCTCCTCGTGAACTCTTTGATTGTGGTATTTTCTTGCCATTTAATTTTGAGATTGTATCTGGAATATTAGCTTGTGAATGCTTGGAGTCTTCTGGTTGTTTTCTTGGTTACTCCCCACGTTTTCTGGTTGTTGTCTTGGTTACTCTTTGTGTTTTCTAGTTGCTGTATTGGTTACTCTCTGTGTTTTCTAGTTGCTGTATTGGTTACTCTCCATGTCTCAGAGCCACTAAATCTTTTAAACAACATGAACTAGTTTGTCGCAATCGCTAGTGGCAACAGGCGACAAGTTGATTTCTAATTTGATGGAACAATCTTACGCGTTTGTAAATGCTATACATTTATTTGATATATAGACATGTTCATTTCGATATTGTTTGTATCGTTTTTGCTTTATTTTCATATACCTGTGTGGAATTGAAAACGCGCGCACACATGGACAGCATACACTTCCCACATGCGCATACTTACACTGGCTGATAACAGCTGAGTTAGGATTAATGTAATTTTATGTTTCTATTCTAAAGAACCACCTCCAAGGTAACGCCTTAAGTTGGCTTGCTAGCGGCGACCAACAAATTTACGAGTTACGTAACTGCTCATTAAATGGGTGGAATATGACACGACCCATTTTTTTAACTTCAAGAAGATACATGTGAGAAAAAAAGCGTATGGCCCTAGGCCATTTGTCCAAACCCTACCGCCTCAAACCGCCCCGAAGCCAGACTACTGCAGTCAGAACCGGCGCATTCACACAGTCATGCCATTCATTGAAGATGTATATCAACTGTGTCACTTCTTTGTCTTTCATAACACAACGTCGATACATTGCAGTTGAAATATGTACATGAACGCAGATTAAAATTTTCACCGATGCAGAACGTGTGTTACACGTATTATGCATGTGACCGAATGGTATAGAAATAACCAACTCATATGAATTTACCAGGTCGGGAAGAGTATAATATATAGGTAACTCAGGCTACACGTATTATTTGGTGAATTTGAGCTACTAATTGCGAAACATTATTAGTCCAGTACATGTCCTTTGCTTGGGATGTGATCGCGTTTGAAACTATGCAGAAATTGTGTAGACAGTAGATAAATAACTGTTCTAACTCCTGAAATGGTAGCAAATAAACTTATGAAGATGAAAGATAATAAGTCACTAGAGTTGACGGGATACCACCAAAACTGCTGAAGGACATTGTAGAGGAAATTAGCACACCATTTGCAAAAAAAAATAAAAGAAGAGGAAATAATTCCTTCAGAATGAAAAAATCAAACATTACGCCGCAGTTTAAGAAGGGATCGATAATAAGTCAGACAATTACAGATCAATGAGTTTAGCATCATTTGTACGCAAATTATTAGAAACGTTAATTAGAGACTACATTATGGAATTCTCAGTAAAACATAAATTAATACAGCATGTTAACATGGGTCCATAAAAGCAGATTGGGTAGTTATGGGTCACTAGTGGATGTTTTCTATTACGATTATTTTCATAAAGATTTCGATAAAGTGCCGCATCAAACATTGTTACTTAACCAAAAAGCCCATTACATTACATTACATAGGCAATAATGCAATCAACTGGATAGAACAATAGCGTAGTAGATGGTGTGATTTCAAATGGAAATCTCTTTGGAGTGGGTTAACACAGGTATCAGTGTTAGGACCTATACTATTAACAATATATATATATATATACAAATGACTTGGAAGATGACATATCTAGCAAATTTATGAAAACATTATTCAGAAAGGTTAAATATGATACAGAAATGTTTTGATTGATGACGTAGCTAATTTTTTTAAATGGTTATAATGCAAAAATGGCAACTGTTATTACATTTTGGGAAGTGTAAACGCATGCACATAGGACATGACAACATGGACGAAGAACATAAAATGGGGGATGCTGTTTAGGTAAACTACACGAGAAAAGGACTTGGTATCAACACTTAGTGCTGACATGAAAGTTTCAGAGCAATGTGTGATTGCTGTTTCAAAAGCTAATCACATTGTTGGGCTGATTAGGAGAACTATCATATATAAGGAGAAACAACTAATTGTACCGTTGTAGATAGCGATAGTTAGGGCGCATTTGGAATATTGCATACAAGATTGGAGACCATGTCGTAATAAGGACATGTACAAGCTAGACAAAAATATAACGAATAGCAACTAACAGTATTCAGTAATTTAGAGACCTTAGTTATGAAAGCCGCTTATTATAATTCGAAACAACAACCAAATATAAGTGTTTAAATAATGAATGGTTATGAGGATACTAATAAAGAATATGTTCTACTAAAACAAGGCAATATAGCCAAATGACACAAAGTAGCATTAGTTAAGGAAGAATGTTGGTTGGACATGATAAATTTTTCGTTGTAACAGAGGGTGATAAATTAATGGAACCAACTGTCAAATGATTTTGTCAATGCTAGTAGTGTATATACGCGTAGCCCGCCTTTATATTTTTACCTGTAATAAGCCAAGTAACATAAGTATTATTTCTTCTTGCCCTTTTTCAATATTTTTATAGTTACGAAATGTTGTTCTATGATGTTTGTCAATTGTTGTTGTTGTTGTTGTTGAAATTAAAGATTCATATATAGATGATACAATTGTTGGACTTTCGATAAGCCATTGGTTTTTGTGTCATCTTGCCATTTGGAGCGTGTAGTTTCGGATGATAGTATTGTTAAACATTATTAAATTTGGTTAAATCATTGTTAAATATGAATATACCATACTGTAACTCATGGTTTACTCGCCATTGTCTACACATTTCAGTGAACATTTTGACTGACTGAAGAACACAATGCATGCCGTCGTCACACTGATCCTCGTGTGTACCGTTGGAGGTCAAACAGGTATGTGATCCTACACAAACTGTCTCCTCATGTTTGTCACACGAAA
Organism: Lamellibrachia satsuma; assembly: GCA_033239005.1. Lineage (NCBI taxonomy): Eukaryota > Metazoa > Annelida > Polychaeta > Sabellida > Siboglinidae > Lamellibrachia > Lamellibrachia satsuma. The sequence goes on from BSQZ01000011.1 coordinate 3,453,807, forward strand.
AATCGAAATATCCATATATGTTACCAAACAACGTAAGACCAGTCGCTTAGGTGAACAGAACATAGCTGGACACAGGGAATATCTTACAAACTGCATAATATCATGTTTCATGTCTCAAATGTGCTTAGAATAATTAAGATGTATAAAAACAAAATTAGTATATTTTTTTTATTTATAAGTGTGTTTATGATAACATTGTTATTCGTGTAGGTATGACTTGGAACAATCTTAAATTATTAATTGTAACTATATTGTTAAATTATCCGGAAAAGCAATCCCCATTCCTAAGTGTTATTTAATCATAGCCATTCAACATATATTTACAAATAATTTTGTGCAATACGGTGTGTATATATTTGTCCCATTGGCGACATTTCCACTTCGAAAATGAAGGCTTGTGGTTAACCCTTCCCAAGCCAAACAATGGAGAATTAGAGTTATTGATTTATGGTGGATGCGTTTTCAGTCGAGTATGATAAATTGTTCCAGTCATTCATCCACTGGGAACAATACACTGGTTATCGGTATCGTGATAGTGTTTCCAGCCAGATAACATCACGGGACACGAATGATCGTTACGTTGCCCTTATCACTCGAATCAAACGTACTGTTCACTTAATACTTTTGTAAACATGCAGCTAGTTCGGTTACACATATCGTTCATGTGCTAGTTGTATTTAATTGTCCCATTTACTGACCATCCAAGCTAATGTTGGAAATCCCGTAGGACGTTTCAACCTTCAAGCCGGCACGTGGGGTCTGACAAGAAATTGCATTTCGTGTTCTCTATTCAACAAATGTTGCTGCAACTTTCGCCTTTTAAGATATCCTCTGAACAGTCATGCGAAACACTCATGCAACACGACAAATATTCTGCTTGCATGTGTGTCACTGGAAATCGAAAGTGAAAACAATCACAACTGAGCACGTGGGGTCTGTCTCGCGTGGCGTTGTTGAAGGATAATGCAACGAATGTTAACTCATCAACGCGCGTTTCAGGTCCCGACAATGCGTAAATAGAGACGAATTCTGGTGGCGCTTGTAATACTAGAAGGTCCGTCAAGTGAAGTCAGGTAGACTTTAAGAAGTATGAACGGAGAGGAATGTTAACCACGGAAGTCGAAGACATTCGAAGATGTGACGAAGAGTGGTCAACTATTGTAGTAGCAATCACAACCTATATAAACAATGTTGGATCGAATCACTTAACGACGGAGCTAGAGCCGCAAGGCGAGGGAGAAAATAAAATCAATATTCGTCGTTAGCCCATGTATCGGAGACGAGAAGATTTCGCAACGTTTTCAGCATCGCACACATTAAGTGTCTGCTCCGAAATTCCTGTAAATTCGTTAAATACTCAGGCGGCCATGTTGGGCCGGAAGTCTAACTAGCCAATAGCAGAGTTTAATGCAAATTAAACCATCCAGGATTGTGACATCCAGTTTGTAGGACTTCGGTGTAGCACCGTATAGAGACTTAAGTTCTAAGACAGCGCACTACATAACCAACCAACAATCAAATATACCTCAAATTATATATCTGTATCGAGACGGTAACAATGCAATTAATTGTATTACTCAATTCCTTCATTTTAATGCGTTATATTAAAAAAACGAAAATTCCGAGCTGTCTAGCACGTGTCAGAGGTGTAAATTGCTTTGTTGCACCAGGCTTGCTTGTCGATCAACAACTGACTAGTTCATGCATCAAAATCCTTATACCTTCATTAAATACGATTCTCAATGATACCCTTATATTCGTCACATAAAACCGGTTCTATGCATAGTAACTTCACCATCCTAACCGAAGGAATTATGTTCAAATTTTAATGGCGTAAATTCACTCAAGTAGTTTTCGATTCGAGTACAACCGACTTTATTCATCTGGTGGCACCTTTGCATTGAGCAAACATCATTTCCTCTCGTACGTTATATGGCAGCATTATTTCTGTAGACCGTACGCAACTGAACAAAGGTGCGTAAGATAAACCCAGACTCATTCTCATAAACCACTTTATGACATATTTGTCTTTCGACTGTTTTGTTAGACAATACTAGTTCCAGTAGGAATTAATCTATATGTAAAGGTATCAAAACATCAATGTATGATGTTATTTACCTCCCCCTACGTAAACGTTGATATGTGGATATGAGTGAAAAGAAAATGTCCTTGTATTTGATTATCTAACAATTACACACACACGCACACGCGCACGCGCACGTGCACGCGCACGCGCACGCGCACACGCACACGCACACGCACACGCACACGCACACGCACACGCACACGCACACGCACACGCACACACACGCACACACACACACACACACACACACACATTGTAGTTACTTCGAACATTATGTGGACATTATATATACGTATATATATATATATATATATATATATATATATATATATATATATATATATATATATATATATATATATATATATATATATATATATATATATATATATATATATATATATATATATATATATATATATATATATATATATATATATATATATATATACATACATATATATATATATATATATATATATATATATATATATATATATATATATATATATATATATATATATATATATATATATATATATATATATATATAATACATATATATATATATATATATATATATATATATATATATATATATATATATATATATATATATATATATATATATATATATATATATATATATATATATATATATATATATATATATATATATATATATATATATATATATATATATATATATATATATATTTTAAATTGTTTGTTGAAACTTTGTATTGCTGTTGTTCATTGCAGCACCATGCGACAGCTTTCAATAATATCTCGACAAGAAAGAATCTTCGGCACTTCGGGATCCCACTATTAAGATAACGAGTAGTGTGGATGATTCAAACTCTACGTGCAGACATGGTGGGACTTCACATCATTGGTATGATGTTTGTTAATCCCTAATCGTTAGAACCCGACCTTTTCTAACAAGGACGAACATTCACGGTAAAACTAATCAAGTGCAAAGGAATTCCATATAGATAAACGAAACTAAACCACCTGTTTGACCACCAGTGTTTATTAATGAGAACAGACGTACATTTTTATATTAATGCGTGTCAGCTGTTATTTTCATGTGTTAGCATGTATGTGTATTAAAAAAATACATACTAATAAAAAAGTTGATTGTATAATGTGTTGTCGAAAATCGGACAGTTATTTGCGTTGACAATATCTAGTAATGTTCGTGTTTGTTTCAGCGAATACGGCTTCGGTTCACTGCTTTCAAGTTGAATCCATACTTGTCTTGTCGCTACGACTGGATGAAGGTCTGCAACGGAAGGAATAGCCAGTCAGGAACATTGAGAGGAACGTACTGCACCACTACCATTATGTTCGTGCACTTTAAGTATGATGGTTCGAAAACTTACTCCGGCTTCATGATTCCCCATACTTCCGGCTACTTGGACTTGGTGCAGCGACTTGAATTTGGTGTAGATCATTTACAGAAATACGTGGAATATCAAATAGAATAAGTATTACTATTGCATATATATTATACACAAACGTATTGTAGACATATATTAGGAAACAGGTTTTGTTAATTATTAGTCAGAGGGAGTATTTTAGAGTAAGTTAGTTTCGGATTCTGTCAGGGAATTTAGCGAGCGTTAATAGGGGTGTTTACAATTCGAAAAATTAGATAACATAGTGAATAGTCAGTAACAGTGAATATTGGTTAGAATAAGTATTAGTATTATACATATATTGTTCACCAACTTCTTGTAGACATATATTAAGAAACCGTTGTTGTTAACAGAGGTAGTATTTTTTTTTCCCGGATTCAAACTCAACGAGTGATAAAAGGGAGTTTGTTTACAAGTCATTCAACCCGTGCATCGAGCTATCGTTTACATTAGCTAATATATATATATATATATATATATATATATATATATAAGATAAAGTGATTTATTTACTTAAATTACATACATAAGGTAATATCTGACATAGTGGTAGTCAACGTTTTCGGTAAAAAGGAATTAACAGCAGGACTTTAGCGTAAATTAGTACACACTCACTTCGTTGTTTTGTTACACAGTGTTCTCCGCATTCGCTAGGTGGCAGGATTTTTAGCCTAAAGTGTTCTTTTGATCACAAAAACAGCCTTATTCAAGGCTAACGTAGCAAACTAATTAAAACTAAATTGTATGATGGCCCCGTGCAAACGACAGTTAAAGGCCACAAGGCACGTAATTTGTGGCAGTTGTAGTAACTGGGTAGATTTCGTCAAGTCTGGGTGCGAAAAGTCCTGGGCTGAGGTCCAGGCAGATAGTTTTAATTTTGAGTGTAGGGGATGCGCAAGGATGAAGGAAATAGAGGTGGAGTTGAAAGAGCTGAGACTGCTCGTTGTGGCAATGGTGGGAAGGGAACAGGGAGTTGTGCCAGTAGTTCCGGTGAGGGAACAGTAGACGATAAAGTGGGGAAAGACACAAGAGATGCTAGGGAGAGCTCACCTCAGCCTGGGAGGAAGCTGAGAGGAGGGAAGGTGACAGGTCATAGGGAGACAGGACGTAAGGAGACGGGAAGGAAAGGAACGGGAGGGAAGACAACCGGGGTGAAGGAGAGGGGAGTAGGGGAGACAGGAGGGAAGGAGAAGGGAGTGGGGGAGACGGGAGGGAAGACAACCGGGGTGAAGGAGAGGGAGTAGCGGAGACAGGAGGGAAGGAGAAGGGAGTGGGGGAGACGGGAGGGAAAACAACCGGAGTGAAGGAGAGGGGAGTAGGGGAGACAGGAGGGAAGGAGAAGGGAGTGGGGGAGACGGAAGGGAAGGGGTCAGGACAGAATGTGATGGAGGGGATCGAAAGGAAGAGTTATTCTGCAGCAGTGATAGAGGGGGTGAGGAAGAGAGCGAGGGTGTTTGTGGGGGATTCGATAGTTAGGAAGACCGACAGAGTCTTAAACAAGGGAGATGATGTGGTGGTCTGCTTGCCTGGAGCCAAAATAGAGGCGATAACTGAGAGGGTAAAAAACATCGTAGGCTCGGGTAAGGGTGGATCTGTTTTAGTACATGTAGGGACAAATAACGTAGAGAGGGAGGGTACAACTGCCATAGTTAGGAAATATAGGCAGTTGGTCAGAACACTAAAACAGACGCGGGTTGAGCAGGTAATACTGTCAGGGATTTTACCTGTGATGGGCAGGAGGGGTCATAAATATCGAAATTGTCGGGGGATGGCAATTAACATGTTAGTCCAGAGGCTGTGTAGGGAAGAGGAAGTTGGATTTGTGGATTTATGGGAAAGTTTTGTTGGGAGGGGTGATATGTACATGAAGGATGGGCTTCATTTAAGTGGAAAGGGGGCGGCAGTATTCGCCAACAAACTTTCAGCAGCAGTAGATAGCGACTTGGGTACAATGACAAATATTTTTGGAAGTAAACATTCTTTAAACTAGAAGTGCAGGGGGGTTACCTAGAGGTGTCTCAAGCAGAACAAGAGACCACTAGCACAGATAAACCAATATCAAATCATCCGAAAAACATCTCTGAAAAAGGTTATAGATGCGTATGTTTAAATGCAAGGAGCATAGTAAATAAGAAAAACGAATTAAACATTATGGTAGAAGATATTGACCCTCACATAATTGGTATAACTGAATCATGGGCCAACATAGATATAACAGATGCTGAATTAGGACTGACAGGATACGTAATGTTTAGGAAAGATCGAATAGGAAGAAGGGGCGGGGGAGTTATTTTATATGTTAAAGAATCTATTCAGGCTTATGAAATGAAACTAGAAAGGGAAGCAGATTGCGATGAAGCTGTTTGGTGCAAAATTGTTTCAGGAAATTCAAAATTAACTGTTGGATTAGTTTACCGAAGTCCAAACATAAACGAAGAGGACAACACAAAAATAAAAAACGCTATAAAGGAAGTTAGTAAAGGGGAATGTATCATAATGGGAGATTTTAACCATGGACACATACAATGGAATTCTCTAGAGAGCACAGGGATTGAGGATCAACAATTTCTATGTTTAATCCAGGATAGCTTTCTTACTCAGCACGTACTAGAACCAACCAGGGGAGAAAATGTATTAGATATAGTTTTGTCATCACAAAAAGAATTAGTGGACAATGTAAAAATATTTGAACCATTGGGTAATAGTGACCATAATCAAATACATTTTGACATCAATGTAAAATCAGAAAGTAAAAATAAGAAAACGTACAAGAGAAACTTCCACAAAGGTAACTACAAAGATATGAGAAAATACTTAGCACAGCTAGATTGGAATAACATGCTGATGAATAAGACTGCAATTGAATGTTGGAATATTCTAAAATATGAAATTGAGAGTATCATTGACAAATTTGTTCCCTTCCGAAAACAAGGAAAACGGTGTAGAAAGAAACACGTGTCAAAAGAGGCAATTAGAAAAATAATGCTAAAACAAACTATGTGGAGGGTTTATAGGCGTACCAGAAAGGAAGAAGACTATGCAAAATACAAAGAGGCACTTAATGCAGCTACAACTGAAATCAGACAATCTAAAAGAAGCTATGAGCAAAAACTGGCATGTAACATAAAACTGACAGCAAGAGTTTTTATGCATATGTCAGGAGTAAACAAAACGTACAAGACAAGGTTGGACCTCTAGAAGACAGTGCTGGAAATATAATATCACAGGGGTTTTTAATGGCGGAAGACCTAAATGGTTACTTCAGTTCAGTGTTTACAAAAGAAGATATTAGTTCATTACCAGTTGCTGATGCTAAATTTCAGGGGACTAAATCTGACTATTTAGGACCGTTAGTTGTAACTCCAGAATTGGTAGCTAGGAAAATAAAGGCAATGAAGGATAACAAATCACCGGGAGTGGATGGGATTCCTCCAAAATTACTAATGGAAACAGTAGATCAAATCAGTATACCACTTGCAAGAGTATTCAACTTGTCATTAAAAGAGGAGTTGTTCCGTTTGAATGGAAAGAAGCAAACATCATACCATTATTTAAAAAGGGTTCGAGAAATAAGTCAGAGAATTACAGACCAGTGAGTTTAACGTCAGTGATTTGTAAATTATTAGAAAGGTTAATTAAAGACCATATGGTGGACTTCCTCGTTAAGCATAAATTATTAAATTTATCTCAACATGGATTCCTTAAAGCGAGGTCATGCTTAACAAATGTGTTATGTTTTTGGAAGAAATCACTAAGTGGATAGACGAGGGATCGCCAGTAGATATTATCTACTTAGATTTTCAGAAAGCTTTTGACAAAGTGCCACATCAAAGATTGCTACTTAAATTAAAAGCCCATGGTATCGGGGATAGCATAACTGACTGGATAGAACAATGGCTGACTGACAGAAGACAACGAGTTGTAGTAGATGGCGAAGTTTCAAATTGGAAATCGGTTTTGAGTGGGGTACCTCAAGGATCAGTATTAGGACCTATATTATTCTTAATTTATATCAATGACTTGGACGACAGTATAACAAGTAACGTACTGAAATTTGCGGACGACACAAAACTGTTTAGAAAGGTTAATACTGATGGTGATAAACAACATTTACAAAACGATCTAGACAGATTAGTGAAATGGTCTGAGAAATGGCAGATGCTGTTCAATTTTGGGAAATGTAAATGCCTACATACAGGACATGGGAACTTGAATGTAAACTATAAAATGGGAGCTACTGTTCTTGGTACTACTGTAAAGAAAAGGACTTAGGAGTTACAATAAGCGCTGATATGAAAGTTTCAGAGCAGTGTGGTATTGCAGCTTCAAAGGGTAATCAAATTCTTGGATTGATTAGAAGAAACATAACATACAAGGGAAAAAAGTTAATTATACCTCTTTATAAAGCAATAGTTAGACCTCATTTAGAATACTGTATACAAGCATGGAGACCATATCGTAAGAAGGATATAGATACGCTTGAACGCATACAAAGGAGAGCAACTAAAATGATTCCAGAACTTAGAGACCTTAGTTATGAAGAACGCCTGAAAGAATGTGGTTTAACAACTCTAGAGACAAGGAGGTTAAGAGGAGATCAGATTGAAGTTTTTAAGATATTGAATGGGTATGAAAATATTGATAGAAATATGTTTTTCTCACTCAAGAAGGATAGCAGAACTAGAGGACATGAGGTAAAATTAGTAAAGGATCAATGTAGATTGGACATCAGGAAGCACTCGTTCTCACAGAGGACAGTAAATGAATGGAACAAACTGTCTACAGATTGTGTAACTGCTAGCAGCGTGAATATGTTTAAAAACAAGGTTGACACATATATCAGGAGGGCGGGTTATAAGTAGGTGAACATTGTTGGACTCTCGATAAGCCAATGGCTTCCTTGTCCACTTGCCATCTGGGCCTTTGGCTTGGATGGCAAATCTTGTTAAATCTTGTTAAAGTTATATGTGAGACAGAATGCTAAGTTATTTACAAATTAACCAAGGGTTCTTAATCTACTGTAACCGTTTTAGCCAGTATGCATCTAACACGACAATGTGTGTTTTGCTATTGGATGTTCACCATTTGCTAAAGAATTATCAGACATGTGGGGCCCTGGGTAGCATGTCATGAGGCGCCCAAGTACGCAGCTTAGTAAACGGAGCCTTCGTCAAGTGCTGTTGCTCTCTTGGAACGCGACTACGTTGTTATACTGGGCGACATATGCAACCATTGTCATATCCTACCATAATATTATATTAAATCACATGTCATCAATGTAATCGGATATCATATATATATATATATATATATATATTATATATATATATATATATATATATATATATATATATATATATATATATATATATATATATATATATATATATATATATATATATGTATATATATATATATATATGTGTATACATGTATATGTATATATATATATATGTATATATATATATATATATATATATATATATATATACACATATGTATATATATATATATATATATATATATATATATATATATATATATATATATATATATATATATATATATATATATATATATATATATACACACACATATGTATATATACATATACACAGCACCAACATGAACACAATACATAAACAATACAACTTTATCATAGCAAATATTGTAGAGGTTTTTGAAGCTGTCATTCGTATTGACTAACGACATTGGCAAAAATACACCGTCAACTAAATTTATGTTGTTTGAATGGTAGATTTCGGAAATGATAATGTAGATTGCTTATACCAGTGACACAGCATTACATCCGCGGGGAATGGCATGCCACTCTGGTTTTACTGTAGCAATAGCAGGAATGCCCGCTGTAGCGTCCTTCGCAATAAAACTTTCGAGATGAACTCCACCACCCCTTCCTTGTAAAAGCTCTGCAGCGGTTGGTGCTATACTTCGTCAAACTTCGGCAGAGGCACCCAAACTTGGCTTTGAAACAAGCGCAACTGCCATCGCACCAACAGTGACAACCAAGATGCTTGACGTCTTTCATCCAAGCCACCGCTGCTGAAAGAAATATAATTGATATATCAGCACATTCACAAAGTTGTTCCTTCTACTGGCGTTCTTACGCGTTACAGCCTTACATGAAATAAACATAGCGTTATTTTTCTCATTTATTTATACCTTGTATTCACGTTATAACACATAACTTCGAAATATTACGTTGTATTCATATACTTACTAAGCAGTTCAAATAAGTTATCAACATCGTGTTTATTAAGGTATGTACAATTTCGATCGAAAAGAAATATACATAGATCGATGTGGTAACTATACAATACCTCTGTCGACGCGAGCGTGATCAACTGTAACGAAATCGAAATATGTGAACATTAGTTATTTGACCAATGCATAATTGTATACGTGTTTTTACTTCTCGAACTTATGCGACCATCCCTAATATAATATTCGTAGGCAACCGTTGTTTGGTCCTGTTTATCTCCGCTGCAGCCCCCGGCTATACACGTGTTTTATGTTACATTACCTCCCACCATTCATAGATGTAATACTTTGTAATTTTCTTGTAGGTCGATTGACCAACCATATTTGACAATATTTACGACGTTAGCTGTAATTAGATCTCGATACATGACATTTATTAATAATTTATTCCAATCGATGGGCATTATGATTCACCGGTGCATTACTGAAGGGCCGCAATTAACAAATATATTGTGGTGATAAATATTCGTTTGTTACTACAATTACCAAACTACCTGAGAAACATGCCACTTCATTAACAATAACATAGAACAAACACCAATGTTCAATGACACTGAGCATAACAAGGTATTGAATTGCTATCGCCTGCAATACATTTGGGTACATTCACATATATGACTATTTATTATCACGGGTAAGTAAACACCTACCCGATTAAGTAAACACCTACCCGATTAAGTAAACACCTACCCGATTAAGTAAACTCATACCCGATTAAGTAAACACCTACCCGATTAAGTAAACACCTACCCGATTCCACACCGTTGTCGTCATTAAATGGCATAGATGAACCATCTGCCTCCTGTAGACAGAAACACTCCTTATGGCAGAACGAGGGCAAGTTTATTCTGATTTGCTCTTCTTTTACACTGATGTTGTATCATTGCAATTTCAAAGCATCAATCGATTATGTTTTAAATTGTGGTTTAGACAAAATTCAAACTGTGAACACCTATTTAAGCTATCTAAGAAATATCATACTGATACACATTGATTCGTAGGCTGATCCCTTCATAAGTGAGAGACACTTAGTTTACCACGTTATCAACACATTTGTAGCATTTTGTGTATGCCGTGTATTGGGTCTTTGTATTTTGGTATCCTGTTTCCTCTTGTGTTTATGCTTTTTATGTAACTCTCTTAACTAGGTTAGTGTAACTTCTACGCACAGTGCGTCACACTAAATGTCACTAAATGTGTGTGCTCCATCAATCACGTCCATCAAGCCGCAACAATTTATTGAACAATTAAACTGATGAATCATATTCTCACCAAACAGTTTTACGAAATGGTTAACTATACGCTTTTATTTTACATTCCATTGACCCATTCTTTGTATTCATAAGACCACTGCGTTACACAACTTAACCAGTTTGCTTGTTATTACCAGAGGTACTTACCAGAACAGCTCCACAATTTGTGACGCACACCATAAACAAGAAGGGGAACATCAAGATCACCGAGGCATGCATAGTCTCTGGAAAGCAGCGCTGTAAAGGGACGCTTCGGAATTCAGATCACATGCAAGTGAACTACATCGTATCCCATAAACATGTAAACTTCTGCACAGCAATTCGAATAAACATTTCTGCCTTTTTGCTAGAACGCATTGCCCTGCTCATGACGATATCAATATGTAAAGAAATTTCGTACGTATTTAAATATATATTGTATTCTTACCTGATTTAGCCAAACAAAAATTTCAAAACGTATCGGCGTCTTCTCTTCTGAGCTGCGCTAGAATGACTACCGGCATTTATGTACTGTTTAAACACATCGATTATGGAACGAAAACGTGACATCTTGCACGATGCAGTTATGATAGTTGAATATTTAAATGAGCTGATATCGCACTATTGTTCAATCTGGCACAGTACCAAAACACGTTTCAAGAACACAGTTATTTGCGTTGCCTCCAGGTGGATGTGGTATGCAAGATTCGAATATCAGAATTTTGAGAGCTGTTTCTATAATGGTAACGGGATGCACGTATGCATGCATGCATGTATGCATGTATGTATGTATATATGTTTGTATGTATGTATGTATGTATGTATGTATGTATGTATGTATATATGTATGTGTGCGTATTTATGTATGTATGTATGTGTATGTACGTATGTATGTATGCATGTATTCATATATGTATATATGTATGTATGTATGTATGTATGTCTGTCTGTATGTATGTATGTATGTATGTATTTATGCATGCATGTATGTATGAATGTATGTATGTATGTTTGCATGTATGTATGTGTGCATACGTATATGTATGGTTGTATGCATGCATGCCAGCATGCAAACCTATATGTATACCCGTATATGCGTTTGATATTCAATACTTGACTTGTGTTGACAGTGATTGCACCAATTTGTCTACGGGCGCTCCTCTGGACTTGAAGCGTTTTCTCTCAGCTTCTCGAACATTTTTTTTCAAAAGTGTAGTACGGTATTTAGAACATTAAATTATCATAAAAGGCAAGCCACTCAAAATGCCACAATATATCAAGTAAATACGTGTATACGCACACGCACTCTCACGTTTGGTGCAAGCATACAGTTGTCTAACTTATGAACATACACTGTAGAAGCTAAATTTATGGAAATAATTGTAAAAACAAGAAGATGAACAAAGGCGGCACCCCAAACCACAAACATTCCTTGGGTAGACGTTACATTATTCATAGTGATTAGTCACTGTGTTTGTTAAAAGGCGATCTTGGTTCATTTATAATATTAATAGTAACAGTGGGAATGTACACGACATGGCGTTAATACGTGCAAAGCTAACATTAATTAAACCAACTTATTAGCGGTTGGCGATCGTCCTTGATGTCGGTAGGAGCGGTGAATATATGTAATCGAATCCGCATGTTATCGCGTTGACATTTTACGCAACTGTAATTATATTTATTTTTCTTCCAATGTCAATGTCAATGTTCTGTCATTGACGCTCCAGCATTTGTGATCCTGGCCAAAAAAAAGTAATACCATCACTGAAAGGAGTAAAATAGAAGCGGATGCTGATTATATATCACTGGCGTGGATGTAACATAGACGGCTTGCGCAACGAACAAGGCAATAATCGTAAGAATACAAACCCAGAGCGTAGACCTCTGATACAAGTAACTCTTAGTTGGACAGGCTTGAAAGGACGACGACATTCTCCAAACACAAATTACCTACTAACAAGTGTCGAAAGGGACTAGACGCAAAGACAGCTCCAAACAATTGGATTCAATGATGTTTTGAAGCTATATATGTAAGACGTACTACGACGGCCATTACGATTCTAAATGTTTGATGACACTGCACCTGACCTTACTTCGAAGTTGTGAACTTCTAATTTAATTTCCTCTTTTGTTGTTGTTGTTATCATTTTGTCAACGCTGTCGTCACACATCAGATGTGGGCCCATATGCTGCTATTCACGTTGTTTCTTTATGCGTCATAAAAGTAACTAGATTTGTTTGAAACGTAGTGCCCGTCACGTTCCTTCGCTTCCTTCAGAAACAGTTTTGCGAGCCCCAACATTACACTGTTTCGCGACTCCCCATTGCTATTCTTGAATGCGTTTTGCGAATACCCCATTTGTTACTATAATAACAGCGTACTCTAGCATGTCATGTCAGGGGTGGAGTTAGTCAGTGGAACAGCAGCTACGACATTTTATTAACCGACTGCCGACTGAACTCTACTCACGCAGTCCCATATAATTGTTCGTCTTCCTTTTCTTCGTCTTATGCAGTTAATAACGTCATAATTCCTGGCTAAACATGTCCCTCTCATTACAATATTTTCATATGTAACTAAATTTTCAAATGCTTCTTCTTTCCAATGTTTTCTCGCAGTTCATTCACCCACCTTATGTGATCCCGCTTTAAAACATTCTCCGAATCCTCTTATTTTCTACCTGTATATTTTGTCCTCCTCTTTCTGTGACGTGGTCTCCTTGCTCTAGCGGAGTACTGACGACGTGGTCTCCTTGCTCTAGCGGAGTACCGACGACGTGGTCTCCTTGCCCTAGCGGAGTACCGACGACGTGGTCCCCTTGCTCTAGCGCAGTACCGACGACGCATCGTGGTACATAATATCGGCGAATGATTTACAGTGTCTCGGTGCTGTTATTTTTTTTGCCGCACGCATCTCCAACCGTTGCCACAACCCGATTCATTGCTGACCATTGCTGATCATATCTAGCATGCAATGCACAGTTGCTACGTGTTATTTATTCTTCTTCGTTCTCCATTCTTTGTATTATTCCCCCTTTCCCCATCTCCCTTTCTCCCCTTCTTTTCCCTTTCACTTCTCTCCCTTTTCCCCATCTTCCCAGTTTCCCCTTCCCCCTTCTTCCCTTCCAACTTCTACCATTATTTCCATTCTTCCCCGTCTATATATATATATATATATATATATATATATATATATATATATATATATATATATATATATATATATATATATATATATATATATATATATATATATATATATATATATATATATATATATATATATATAGAAACATTAGACCCAAATATAATTTTTTAATACATAATAGCATGAGCTTTTTACACACACACACGCACACGCACACGCACACGCACACACACACACACACACACACACACACACACATATATATATATATACATATATATATATATATATATATATATATATATATATATATATATATATATATATATATATATATATATATACATATATATATATATATATATATATATATATATATATATATATATATATATATATATATATATATATATATATATATATATATATATATACATATATATATATATATATATATATATATATATATATATATATATATATATATATATATATATCACAGTTAATTAACCTGAAATCCAGTGATGGGAGTATCATAATGATAGAGATAAAATCATTAGCACGGTAGAAAAATTCTATCAAGATCTGTATTCCAGTAAAAAAGAAACTACCAAAAGTACAAAACATCACAAGAGACGATGTCAAAAAGGAACTGAAAAATATTAAGAAAGGCAAAGCACCAGGAGAATATGAAGTCCTAACAGAGTTCCTCAAAGAAAGGGTGACATAGCATGCAAACAGGATGCTGAACTCTTCACCCAATGCATCAGGTCAAACAAGATTCCAGGTAGCTGGAAAAATGCCATCATCACACTACAATTCAAGAAAGAGAACATTAATGATCTGAAAAGTTACAAGCCCACCAACCTTCTCTCAAATATGCATAAGTTATTCACCAGAGTTCGAACAAATAGTATTAGTAACATCCTAGATTTCAACCAACTTAGAGAACAGGCAGGATTCAAAAGCAGTTTTTTTAACAAGTGACCATCTATATATAATAAACCAGGTCATCCAAAAACATAAAGAATATAAGTATCTGGTTTTCATCGATTACGAGAAAGCCTTTGACAGCGTTAAAATTCCAGCAGTTATTGACGCTTTAGTCAACCAGGGTGTACATTAATCCTTCTCCAATATCATCAACACAATATATAACCAGGGATTATCAACCATCAAACTCTACAACAATAGCAACAAGATATATATATATATATATATATATATATATAGACTGGTATGACAGGGGGACACTGTCTCACATAAATTGTATAACGCTGCTCTAGAAATAATCTTCAGGAGGTCAGTTAACATAAACGGTAACAATCTGAACCATCTGCTCTTTGCTGATGATATTTTGTCAACCTGTAAAAACATATTACAGCTATTTAGAAGACGTTAAAATGTGAAACAATGTTCATCTTCGAAAACGTTATTAACATTACGAAGTGTAACATGCCAACATGTATATATATATATATATATATATATATATATA
Source organism: Lamellibrachia satsuma (assembly GCA_033239005.1). Taxonomy (NCBI): domain Eukaryota; kingdom Metazoa; phylum Annelida; class Polychaeta; order Sabellida; family Siboglinidae; genus Lamellibrachia; species Lamellibrachia satsuma. Next base: position 3,469,474 of record BSQZ01000011.1, read on the forward strand.
TATATATATATATATATATATATATATATATATATATATATATATATATATATATATATATATATATATATATATATATATATATATATATATATATATATATATATATATATATATACACACACACTCACATACATATACATATTATAATATTATATTTCATTAATTGCTTAATATTTCTCAATATTTAAACTTGTGTTTCAAAGTATGGTCCTACCCTTCATTTACTCGTAAGAAAACCCACAATCCTGATGTTACACATTTCATTGACTCGTAGGAAAAACACACACATCTAAGGATTACGCAAATGTTGGTGTCTCTTCGAAAAAAAAAACACAGCCATGGTGTGCATTATTTATAACATATGCACATTTCAACGACATGCCAAGTACTATTCTGTTGAAATCTTGATGCCATAAACTAAGCAGTCATTTAATATTGTACAACGTAAAAGACGAGACCCACCCATATCCACATTATTCACCAGGAACACGCACATTCCGTTGAATAGGAACGTTTATAAGAGTAGGTCACATGAAAATGGATAGCCAGAGTCCAAGGAATTGCGCAGACGGTTATAGCCGCCACCGCCACCAGTATTAGCAGATCGTAAACTTTAACAGGGACCAAGTCCACAAGTAAAACTGAACGTCTTATTCATTCACGTGTTTTCTTAACACGATAGCCTCCCAAAGGGACTAGATATGTCATGTAGACGAGTAAGCCGCCGATTAACCAAACAATAAAATATGTTAATGTATATATGGCCCTCCTCTGCCATATATGTCAATTCTAATTCCAAACATGCTAGCATTGATTAAGACGTTTTTTTCAAGCCAATCATGGTAAAACATCGTGACACTTTTATACTTGTTTCAAAATGATCATTATGGCATCGAAGTTCTCATATAGGTCAACATATGAAAATACGGTTTAATAAATTTTGTATTTTACTTTGTTACGAAAATAGGTTGATTTTCACGTTTCCGTCTTTCTGCTACGTTTAAACAAATGGTGGAATTGAATTACTGATGTATGAAAGCATAAAAAAAACTATAGGTTAGTAATTTTTGTTTCTTATCTGATGGTGAAGATAAGATAATACGTTGATTTTACCGATTATCTCCCTCCCTCCCTCTCGCTCCCTATCTCTCCTTCTCTCGCACTCTTACTCCCTCGCCCTCCCTCTTTCTTTTCTAGTTCACTCTCCCGCCATCTTTCTATATCTCCCTATGTCACATTTCCACTTATTTCCTCTCCATCCCTCGCCCTCCCTATCCCTCTCTATCCTCCCTTTTCGCTAATTATTCCTACCTCTACCCCATTTCTTTCCCTCTCCCTCACGCTCACTCTCCCCCATCTCTCCAAATCCCCATCTTTCTCCCTGCCTCTCGCTCCCTCTCGCTCCCTATCCAACTCTCCCTCCCCTCCCTCTCCCTCCATCTCCCTCCATCTCCCCCTTCTTCTCCCAATCCCTCCCTCTCCGTCCCTCTCTCTCCCTCTCCCTCCCTCTTATCTATCCCGGTCCAGCTTTACCTCCATTTCTTTCTCACCCACCCTCCCTACCTCCCTCCACATTTCACATTTCGCAAAAATAAATAAGTCTAATCATTTCCTGAAATGAATGAAGTATAATTGTTGTTGTCATCATTATGTATGTTATGTATGAGGGAGAGGGGAAAATGGAAGTAGAGATAGGGAGATGGAGAGGGAAGGAGTTGAAGGAAGGGAGAGGGTGAGGGAAGGAGAAGGAGGGAGAGGGAAGGAAAGGGAGGGAGAAAGGGGGAGGGGGAGAGAGGGGGAGAGATAAATTTGGAGAAGGAAAGGGATGGAGAGTGATGGAAAGGGTGGGATAAATTCGGAGAGAGAGGGAGTGAGGGGTGGAGAGGGAGGTAATGAGAGGGAGAAAGGGAGGGAGAAGAGGGAGAGGGAGGAAGAGAGAAGGATATGGAGAACGAGGAAGATAGAGAGAGAGAGGGATGGAGAGGGCGGAAGAGGAGAAGAAGTAAGGAGTGAGAGCGGGAGAGAGGGAGGGAGAGAGGAGGGGAGAGACACGGAGGGAGGGAGGGAATGGAGAGAGAGGGCGTGAGCGAGGGAGAGAGAGGGAGAAGGAGGTAACGTTTGTACAATGCTATGTTAAGGATACTGACAGTTTGGATCATGGTATATTAATGTCCCATTCTGAAATATATTTGAAGTTGCCCACATTCAAACTACCAAGTAACCCCTTCCGGAGGACCGGCGTATATTAATATAATTAATAAACCTCTTTGTAAGCGCCATCAGCAGCGCCACATTGACCGGGCAATTGTCATAGATAATACAAATCAAACCCCATTTTTATTACATATATTGTCCTCGATTAGTGGATCGTGGATATCACTGCGATTTTTTTTGACGCGAGAAGGTGCGACTGGTGCTGTCTTCCTTTATACTCGAGCCCGTATATCGTGGCGTGCGCATGTTATATCCATATGCATCGATGGAAAATGCGCAGTTTCGAGTCAAAGCATTTCGTCAATTCGTGAAAATCTTCTAGAAAAAACGTTCAGGTGAATTGAATGGAACTGACTGTGGTTAAGTATAAAATGTTTCCTGAGTGGTAACAAGATTTAACAAGATTGCCATCCCAAACAAGTTCCAGACGGCAAGTGGACAAGGAAGCCATTGGCTTATCGAGAGTCCAACAATTGTGTCATCTATGTGTAGCCCGCCCTGATCAAATATCTGTCAATTCTATTTTTAAACATATTAACACAATCATTTGGCAGTTTGTTCCATTAATTTATCACCCTCTGTGAGAAAGAGTACTTTCTCATGTCCAACCCACACTGCTCTATAATTAATGCTGCTTTGTGTCCTCTGGTTCTACTGCCTTCTTTAAGTTTGAAGAACATATTCCTGTCAACATCCTCATAACCATTCACTATTTTAAACACTTCTATTTGGTCTCCTCTTAGGCTCCTGGTCTCTAGTGTTGTCAAACCACATTGTAATAAGCGACTTTCGTAACTAAGGTCTCTCAATTCTGGAATCATTTTAGTAACACGGTACTGCACCGTCATATTACTAGTACTAACCCACACCATCTGACATCCTCGCACAACTATTATGTTCTTTCTCCAGCTGACAGCTGACAGTACGTTATCGCATCTGCGTAATTCATTTAACAATATTTGCCATCCCAGCCACATACCCATATGGCAAGTGGACAAGGATGCCATTTTCTTATCGACAGTCCAACAATGTTCATCTACGTGTAAACCGCCTTCCTGAGATATGTCTCAATCTTGTTTTGTTTTAAACATATTCACGCTGCTAGTATATTTTTAACAATCCGTAGACAATTTGTTCCATATTCGTATGTAATTGTATATGTTTGGGATCGTATCACACAGTCCACTATTATGTTGCCATTCCTTTAGTACAACATCTCAGTAGAGCTCGTTTGAACCAGTTTTGGTGGTTTGCTTTTAAAAGGATTAGCTTAACTTCCACTTATAGCAACAAACTCTAGATGTCATGTGGACAATGAAGTCAGTACGGACAGTCCTACCAATTTGTCATTGATGCGTGACACCCCTTTGTCATGTACATATATTTAATTTATTAAAACTCTTCGGTTATACTAATTATACTGTATCATATAGCAGCTATTGCTGGGACAGATATGGGGGGAGGGAGGGAAAGGGAAGAAGAGGAAGTGAGAGGGATGTAGTGGGAGAGAGAGAGGGACGAATGACGCGAGGGAAAAGGAAGGAGAGTGAGGAAGATGGGGGAGTTGAAGGAAGAGTGGTGGAGAGGGAGAGAGATAGTGAGGGAGAGGAAAGGAGGTGATGAAGAGGGACGAAGAGGGATTGAGAGGGAGGGAGAGGGAGCGAGATAAGGGGAGAGAGGTGGGGAGAGTGAGGAAGGAGGGAGAGGGAAATAGGGGGAGGACGAGAGAGGGAGGGCGAGGAGAGAGGGAGAAGGAGGTAGAGGGAGGGAGAGGGAGTAAGCAAGAGGGAGAGGGGGAGAGGGAGGGAAAGAGGGAGAGGGTAGAAGATGAAAATAGAGGATGATTTACGGAGAGTGAGAGGGAGAGTGAGGGGGACAAAGGTGAACAGGGAGGAACACTGATGGATAAGGAGTGATATGGTGGATATACGTGGAAAGGCAAGGAATTGGAGGGAGAGGAAAGAAGGGGGAGGGAGGGAAAGGGAGAGGTACGAAAATAGATGGAGATTGAGGAAGAACGGTAGATAGAAGGGGTGGGAAGGAGAGCGTATGGGAGGATGTGATGGCGAGGGAAGTCGATGAAGGAAAAGGGAGAAAGAGGGAGATATATATGTGGAAAGGGAGGGAGGTGGAAGCAGAGTGAGGGAAACGGATGAATAAGGAGGGAGAGGGAGGAAGAAGATGAAGGGAGAGAAAGGATAGGGATTAAGTGGGAGGGGAAGAGGGAGGGAGTGGGATGGAGGGAGTGGAAAGGCGACTGAGGGAAACGGAAGGAGAGGGAGGGAGAGGGGGACATGGGAGTAATTAGGGGAAGAGGGAGGGTTATGGTGGGAAAGGAAAAGAGAGGGGAGAGAGAGGGGGAGAGGGAGATGGGGAAAGGGGGGAGGCGTAATAGGGATTAATACGGAGGAAGAGTTAGAGGTAAAGTTATACGTTCTTATATAGCGTGGAGGGTGAGGGACGGAGGGCGAGGCATAGGGAAGCGAGACAGAGGGAAGAGAGGGAGCGGGAGGGGGAGAGACGGAGAGGGACAGTGTGGACCATGGTATGTTGAGGAGCTGAAAAATGTGAATCGTGGCACAGTAATGAGATGACATGTTTAGGTCATGGAATTTTAATTTCCCTCTCTGAAATGTCATTCGATCTATCAAGTTACCCTTTCCGGAGGACTGGCATGTTTTAGTATAATTAATAAACTCTGTTTACGCACCAACAGCGACGCCTCATTGTCCGGGGGACGTCGCTTTGCCACAAATAGTAACAGCATTCAAAAGCTGTACAGTTAATTTCGGGTGTTGTCATATTCCGTGTGTTTCTTTTTCTTTTCAACTAACCATAAATCGACAACAAATTGCGTTTCTTGTGGTCTTCCTCATAATGTCCTCGTTAATGTCACACATACCTGACTGCGACGTTGGTTTGAGGAGAGAAGGTGCGATTGGTTGTTTTTTCGTTTGTGTTATGCAAGCCCGTATATCATGGCGTGTTCTTGTGATATCCAGGCGCACCGACGGGAAGTGCGCACTTACAATTCAACGCATTTTCGTGAAATGAGTGGAAATAACAATGATTTAGCACATATGGAGGGAATATTTCGTAAGTGGTGGCACAACAGCGCACCTTCAAAACTCTGGCACTAATGCACATTTGAAATACTCGCAGCGCAAATGTGTTTCTTAGCATGTCTACACCCGCCAATGCACGCAGATATACGCGTAATTAGAATGCAGTGACTTGTGCTTGTGAACGCATCGCACAGTTCCACATTGTGTTGTCATGAAGTAACTCGGCAGTTAAGGCTGCGGAGAGTCATTTGAGGCGACCTGTGTTCGAGTCCACAAGGTTGTTTTTTCGAGGGTCAGGCAACGTCTTTCACCTCACTTTTCATGTGTCTGTATATGTGAAGGCAAAAGGTACGTTATTTTACAGCGTGGCATTAGATTGTCCAAAGCGCTTTACACTTCATCCACTGGCAGACCTTTTCATGCCAACGCTATATCGACTTATCTGGGAAGCATTCTGCTACGCTGCAGTTACAGCGCTAAGACTGACCGTTTGCATAGCCTGTCTATAGCCAGACACTCATTCGTACAGCTGACTGAACTGAGGCAACGTGGAATAACGAAATTACCAAAGTTTCAAACCAGTGGTCTCTCGATTGAAAGTCCGACGTTCTAACCTTACGCCACCACGCACCACTAATGATCACCAGTCCATTATATACTGTGTCCATATTAACGGGAGTAACATGTCTAAACGGGAAGATGCTTAACCTGCTGTCAACCAAATTACTCACGCAGACGTTCCATGTCGTGGCTAAATCAATTTCCCCAACGTCCTCGCAAAAGGATGAACTGCTGAAATGGTAATGAGTATTATAAATGACCGGACATGTTATTGTGGGTTAAGTACTATAGATATGAATGCACTCTGTCTACCAATATTCGTTAGGGGGAAATATAACCATAACTCATCAAACTTGGATGGGTCTTTTTTGAATGAGATATGATAGTTGTCAAAACATCTGTTTTGTTTGTGTTATGATGCATATAGTTGCACTCATTTCTATCGGTTTGCACACTGCTTACTTTATAGTACAGATAGTTGGTGGAGAGAGAGAGAGGAGGGCGTGTGAGTATTTGTTGGACAAAGGAGGCTGGGGCAACTAGCGCGGCGACACAACTACTGGTGCAACAATATGCCCCAACCCCCCAACCCACCAACTAGCAACGACATTATTGTTGCTGCGACGCAGAGACAAAAACATTATTTGCATTCTCTCAAACCTACTTAAATGCTCTCAGAACTACCCATAAAATACATAGTTCACATTTCGAATACTTCTGATGATAATGTTTCTCCAATATATGTAATCGTATCTCCCAAGGACTGGCACGCATGCATGTGCTTGCACATAACTATTCACTCCACGTGTTGTGTTTTGCTGTAACGGATTCGAGTGTGGTTGTGTGCCCTTCTGTTGCTCTATAATGGCAACACAAATGCTCCGGGAACTGAACAGACACAAGAAATACCACACACACACACACACACACACACACACACACACACACACACACACACACACACACACACACACACACACACACACACACACACACACACACACACACACACACACGCACGCACGCATGAACGCACACACACACACACACACACACACACACACACACACACTCACACACATGAACACACACACACACACACACACACACACACACACACACACACACACACACACACACACACACAAACACACACAAGTTTGGGGCGGGTCCAGTGTCACTGAGTGTCAGGCGTTACTGGGGGGATTGAATAAAAACCGAACATATTACAAAATACCGACACTCGTGGGAACTGCATGGATAAGAGACATGTTGTTCTTCTAAGCAAATCACACATGCTTTAGTATGAAAAATAATTGTCCAGACAAAACGTGGTGAGGCTGGACACTTGCTACTTACTGGTAAAAAAACTTCTTTATGACCCCTTTATCTTGTGTAAGAGCTCTCAGTTTATTTCTCTTGTGTAAGAGCTCTCAGTTTATTTTCTCTTGTGTAAAAGCTCTCAGTTTACTTTCTCTTGTGTAAGAGCTCTCAGTTTACTTTCTCTTGTGTAAGAGCTCTCAGTTTACTGTGGAAAAACAAGATAGGAATGCTAGCACATCATTAGAATGTAATTTCGGTGAAATTGGAAGGTATATTTCTGGAAATGTGGCCTTCAAACTTGATGGTGACGTTGAAGCAGCTCGCAGGACAAAATACAATACAACGTGAGAAGGTCGGTCGTCTGCATTTACATGTGAATGGGTTGAAGAATAGAAATACAAGAAGTATGCTGTGAAGAGTATTCGTAAGAAGAGTGACACATATTTTGACTAAATATCGTCTTTATCTGCATGTTAAATATCGTAAGAACAAACACATGGTTTGCAGTCTCTGTCACTCAGTAGGGCATAATGTTTGTTTAGTTAAATTCGATAATTTGCCTTTCACAAGTGATAATTCATACTCAACGTCAATAGGAGAGTCCAAAGTTCGTCACGTGCTGAATGGCAGAAAACCGGATTGTCAAAGGACGACCGCGTAGCGCGCCCTTTTCGCGACGGGTCCACGGGATTTTCGGCGCCGTCGAGAGGTCAACTTAGGTAGGGTTCAACATTTGGCAAATCCTACGCAATCTGGTTTGTTGAAACACACATTCGGACGTTCTGACACCAAAGTAGAAGTTTAGTATCTCACACATCGTTTGGTGTATCAGATAACTGTTATGGATCCACGAATAACTGTACATAACGAACTATAGCACACGTACATCTCTGCATTAGCCTCAAGTCGTAGTCATCGTTACACAACAAGTCCGCAGGGGCAGCACCTTACAAGTCAGGGTGGCCAAACAGTATCGCCACCTCGCGGCTCACTCGCAGTGTGGCTCACACGGCTGTACACTTACGGTTATTGTTACACTACAACATATATGCAGTCAGTTTTGTTTTCAGCTTCAGTTAATCAGTTTCAATTTGAAGAAACATTCTTATTGTCGCAACGACTGGATGGAGGTATGCGACGGACCAAGTAGCCGTGCAGGAACATGGAGAGGGACGTACTGCGGTAGTACCAAGCCAGGAGAAATCAACTTTTCCCAATGTTCGAAAGGACCACTGACTCTTGAGGGGTCCCCTACAAAAATAGGTCAACCCCACTCCGAAAAAAATCTTCTTCAAACAATTGCTCTTTTCAGGCACTGCAATGGCATTTAGCGCCTATTTTTTTGTGTGAAAAATACGCGCTATCATAGCGACCTCTAGTTATTTGAACAACTTAAGTTGAATGCAGTTGTTGTAAGTCCCGCTGCTAAACGACTAAATTGTAAATTGTGGTCTAAACCATGTTTACTGGAGTAATGCGCTTGCAGACACAATGTTCTGTAATTTTGAGAAGTAAAATGTGTCTCAACTAGACACTCATTGGTGGCATTACTGCAGATACCCAACAGATGGCGCCCTTAACCACAGAACACACACTCATCAAATATATGACGCACTATAGCAGACAACGATGGGAATAAAACACGAAGAGAATGTACGCTGGACAGTTGGTGACAGTAGACGGAGAGAAATAATAGACAACATGGCAAAATATATGATACATTGGCAACAACACACAAGCTATCAGATGTTGGAATGAAGCAAACAACACACAAGCTATAAGATGTTGGAATGAATCAAACAACACAGTTGGGGCAGACAGAACAGTCGGTACCTGGAATAGCACGTATTGATTTCTAGACGTCGGACGTGTATACACGCAATGCATCGCTCGATCGAGTGTCGACGGAAGTACAACACGTAATTGTGTACTTTAAATTTAACAGTCGGAACTATGACATATCCATGACAACGACAAGAACGGAAATGGTTAACTAAATACTGTTTCAACAAGGTATGTATGGTACTGACAATTATGCTTACTGGTATTAAGTAGAAGTCAGAAAGCTATCACCAGAACGCAAAAGTCGCCAAATTGAACGTTGGAATAACTTCCAGTAGGATTGATCATGCATTGACACAGACACGCTATTGTTTCATTGCCAGGCAATACATTCGCACGAGTGACGTAATTCTGAGGCGCCAAGTGTTTTTTCGCGAAGGCTCTATTACACGGGGCGGTGCCCGATGAAACCGAATGGAGAGATATGATCAATATGGTCGCCATGCAGATATCGACTACGATATGATAGAAACTAGGAAACTGCACGACCTGGTTCACCAGTGAAACACTCTCACGAAACACTTTCGTCCTCGGGCGACAAATTATCAGGAGTTTGGCATCCGCAGTCAAACACCGCCTCATGGCGGTGTTTGACTGCGATCGGACGGCGGTGCCTGACTGCGGTCGGACGTCGGTGCCTGACTGCGGTCGGACGGTGGTGCCTGACTGCGGTCGGACGGCGGTGCCTGACTGCGATCGGACGGCGGTGCCTGACTGCGATCGGACGGCGGTGCCTGACTGCGGTTGGACGGCGGTGCCTGACTGCGGTCGGACGGCGGTGCCTGGCTGCGGCATCGGTCTTGCGTTTTCCCAGACAGCATTTAGTAGCGTCGCGCACAAAGAATTGAGCAGCCATTTATCAGCCAGGTATCGTTTCTGCTGGTCGACATAAGCGCCGGATTTCCTCTGAGCAGCAAACACGATTCACGAAATATTATATAAATGTAGTTGTATTTCAATTTGTGATAGTTATTAAATTATAAAATATATCACATATTTATTTTATTCGAAATATAGGTATGCCAATTAGAAAGATGGCTAAACTTTTGTGCGTCTCTGAGCAATTAATTTAATTGGTTCTATACACTTACTCCTTAATAATATATGATATCTTATAATTGTGACTTCCTAGACATGTATTCGAGAACGCGTTGACTGTTGCCTATAATGTGAGTATCTGTTTTACGATGCGACTGCCTGAATTACTCTTTTCCCTTTAATATCGTGCAAATTGACTTTGTTAAGACTATCCGTTGTACGTGTCGTCTGTATTAATTATAAGACGGTAACAACTGTCTGACGTCGATGTTTGATGTGACTTATCCGACACCTCACCAGCAGGTGACACACCAGTGGAAGGACACTCATCCGACACGTCACCAACAGGTGACACACCAGTGGAAGGACAAAGGTGACACTCTTCGTCTCGTCAAAGAACCTGTTGAACCCCTTTGAGACACGATTTGAAAATGCGTAGCCAGATAATATGTAACCATAAGTAACAATATACTGATAACGTGCGAAACGTGAGTGTTATTTCTACACAACACCCTATGATAAACGCGATTTTTCTTTGGATTTCCTGGAAAATTACGACACTGACTTCGAATATCATGCTATTTCTTAGGAACAGCTATGTATATATGTATGCATATATGTATGTATGTGTGTATGTATGTATGTATGTATGTATGTATGTATGTATGTATGTATGTATGTATGTATGTATGTATGTATATATGTATGTATGTGTGTATGTATGTATGTATTTATGTTTGTATGTATGTTTACCTAATAATAAAACATTGAACGTCCACTGAAATATTAGCTGAACAGTCGACTACTCTAGGGGGGAATTATGTTACGATGTATCATAAAGCTTCCCCGCCTTTCGATTTTTCGAGCGTCTCGTGTCCGACTCATTCGCCAAAGAAAAGAAGCGTAATAAATTGATTTACGAACGACTAAAAACGACATAAATGATCTACAAATGATCAATGAGGCTATTCGCCCTCTCGCAAGTTGCATGCTCTAAGTACATAATCAACTGTGTTAATATGTTTGTCCAAAGTACGCATTTGTTATTAAACCGACAGGGCATGTTGCTTAAACTGCTCACATACTGCACATTTGAACATCAACGAGACTGATTCGCGAATGGCTAATTAATTGTGTGAGCAGCTTTAAGCCGTGGGTCAAGTCCAACCTATTCAGCAGCTGGGAAATACATTTGTGTGTCCCTGCCTGTCAATAAAACCTCAGTGTTCAGAAGACTATAAACTCGTACATTCCGATCCATAGACGACAATTCAGTTGCTGCACTGGCAGTAGAACGACACAAAAGACCAATAACACCAATGCAATAATTAAACTGTCACAAAACTAAGCTTGTGTGAGGAAGTAAAAATATTGATGTTGTCGTTGTACATATTCAAATAATGGGAGATTGCATGTCACATATTCATCAAGTCAAGGTATTTGAGTAATTTGCTTATGTCGTTAAAATGAATGGCGCATGGAACGGCGTAGGCCTGTCTGAATTAGAATGTATGGGTAATTTCAATATAAACATATACATATATTACACACTCGTAATTCAGTAGGAGCGTCCGTATACTACAGGACATGATTAACTGATAATCTTCTTATTCTTCTTCTGGGTGCGATTTAACCCTATCTTCAAGGAATGTATACTCGGTGTGTGTGCACACGTGCTAGAAAAGATGACAGCGTGCGTGTATAACTGCAATTTGAGGAGAGGAAAAGTTGATAGCGTGAAAATGAAATATCAATTGATGTTGCAAGCTGGAGATCTTCTGTCTGAAAATCTCCAAACTTGGTGCTGTAGCTGCGTTGGCTGGCAGGTTATGCAATTGGCTATTGTACGGGGTAAAAAGCTATATTGGATGAATTGCTTAGTTATTAGGGGAGTTGAAAAGCTTCAGAATGCGTGTGTGGAGAGGGTCTCACCAGGGGTATAAGTTGGGGGAAGGGGTCCAGGGCAACTATGCCATGTAATGTCTTATAAAACATGACAACGCGGATGTCGGTTCTCCTTTGTTGGAGGCTGTGCCAGTGCATGTGTTTTATGATAGTGGTGACACTTGTTTCACGGTTGTAGTTGTTACATATATCGTGCTGCCCGTCTTTGGACCATCTCTATTTTGTTTTTGTACGTTTGTGTGCAGTGGTCCCATGTGACAGCGGCATATTCTAACTGGGGTCTAACTAAAGTGAAATAATCTCTGTTTTTTACTTTATTCCAGGACAATGTTTTATTAATGACCACACCAAGATATCGCCTTGTCCTCCTTTACGAGTATATGGCCGTGAAGAGTGTATTGTTTGTATTTGGGTTTACGTTATCTGGTTATGTGGAGTACACAACATTTCTAGGGATGGAACTCCATATGCCATGTTCCTTTCCTTTCTTTCTAATATGCTGTATCAACATAATACATCCAGAGTATTTGGTCATTAGAGCTCTAAGGCCAGCATAGTGGACGTTGTTAGCACCCATTTGTCGGGAGATATTGTGTCGTACGATAATGCTCCAAGAAATTAGACCATTTAGACGAGCGACATTTCTAGACACTCTCTTGTTTCGCGCTTGAGCATTGGTTGAAGGTTACGCCGGATACATTTCGTATCAGTTGATGATTGGCCACTGCTTCAAAATCATGGTCATCGCATTCATTCATTAATTTTTGGTCGCACGAACACACACACGCACACACGCACACACGCATACATACACAAAGAAACACCCAACGTCATCTAACTCAGTCACTCTCCAAATCCCACAGTCACTCACTCATTCCATCACTCACTCACTCACTCACTCACTCATTCATTCACTCACTCACTCACTCACTCTCTCTCTCTCTTTCTCTCTCTCACTCACTCACTCATTCACTCACTCACTCTCTCTCTCTCTCTCTCTCGCTCACTCACTAACTCACTCACTCACGCAGTCGCTCACTCACTCCGGATTACGTACAGGAACTAAACGAATAAAC
>BSQZ01000011.1:3485000-3490000 GCA_033239005.1 Lamellibrachia satsuma
TGAATTACATATATGCCTAAATTTAATAATTCAGAAACAACAATTGCATGTCCTTTGCGCTCTTTGTGTGCAATTTAATTCATTGCAATGTAATGTACCTTAGCAAATGCTATTGGCATTTTGAAAACGTACTGGGTAGCTCCGTTTGTTTTCGAGTACCCAGGTTAGTACACATGGAATGCATATTTAATAATGGTGATGATATAAGTTGGAATGATGCTGATATAAATATAAAATGTAAGTTGATCAGCACATCCCATCAATGATTGACCAAACTTATGCGTTGATTCATGGCTAAACATACTTAATCATCTACTTGTTATCAACGGATTTTAAATAGTTTGAAAGTATTCCCCATTATTTAAAAGAAATAAGTATAGAGAAAATATATATAATGATATGGTACACATTGCTTAGCTTGTGGATAGTAACCATATCTGAATGTGTGGTCCGTCTGTTGACATGCTAGACATAGTTGTTTGTCTCACCTAATGAGGTCCGTATCCAGAAGCCTGGGTTTGTGACCGAGTAGTCAGATGTGAAAGACACGATCGCAGTGTTCCCCGAAGTCACAACGTCGGCGGGTTTGTTGGGCCCAGAGTACACGGCGTTGTTGATCTTCAATTTGTCGTGCACATTCTCCAGATTAAACGAGATTAAGTGAACGCGTAAACGCTGCAACAAAGATATGACGTTGTGTGGACATACGCATGCGAATTTGTATAATGAGTATACATTGTTTATATGTAGAAACAAATATGTAAAACACGTAGATAAGTTGAAGATGCATTAAGTACACGGAAACTGGAAAGTCATTTATTTGATTTATATTAATGAGGGTCGAACAAAGACGGAGACAGCCACATAAACTTAATACAATTATGTCCTACCTTGTTTCCGGGGACTTGTACCTTCCAAGAACAATCTTCGAAATCGCCGTAGGGTGATCCCACTGTGCCAAAGTACGCCACAGGTGTATTAAGCACCTTCGGCTGGCTGCAGGAGACTGCAGAAAAAAAACAACTAGCTTGATGTTCAACATTTCACGCGTGACACATGGAAGTACAATTGTGGATTAACAACAAACAGTTGCACCGTTATCGTAATGGAGTCTACTTTTTGCATTTACCACACACGATTGTAGAGATATGCAACAATTTATGTGATGCACAAGAGTTACCTCCAACACACACACACACACGCACGCACGCACGCACGCACGCACACACGCACACACACACACACACACAACACAACACATTCACATGAAAGTTGGAAGTTACACATTTGTTTGTCATGTAGTGGACAATATTTGTTACACATAACTAAATAAATGCAAAAAAAACAATTATATGACACATTATAGAATGTCCCTTAGGCGTACGATTTAACACCAACTTCAATAATCTGGGCAGCATTCAGCCACGCTGCTACTACTGCTCTAAGTAATCGTTCACTTATCCACACCTGTTTGTAGAATACGGTTCGCTTCTACATATGTTAAGAATTTTGACTCACCTATGGAGTAGCGAATCCTGAAGCCGGATCTAATGACAGAATAGTCAGATGCAAAGGATACGAACACCGCTCTCCCCGTGGACACGATATCCCCAGGTACGGTAGTTCCACAGTAGGTGCCAATCAAAGGGGCAGTGGCGTCACTTCCGTCGTAGATTTTCACCCAGTCATATGGACAAGGGGGGCCTCCAAACTCTAGGTTGAATCTATAGAAGTGCAGGCGCACTCGCTGTGAACATGCAGAGAGTATCATGGACAGTGTATTTATTATAATTTCAGTGCAGATGTTGAGTATGTTTTCGCTAATAGGCATGTTAATGCGTCCACGTGTGTGCATGTATGTGTGTATGTACGTAATTATGTGTGTATGTACAGATGTATGTATGGACATACGTGTGCGTAGTCCGGACACGGGTACGTATGCATGTAAGCATGTTTATGTATGTGCTTGTAATTATGTAAGAAATGAGCATTTAAATAATAATAGGATAAGTAAGAGAAACACAAGCAACAGCTGTCGTGCCTTGTTTACTGGGACAATAATCTTCCAACCACAGTCCTCGTAGTTTCCGTAGAGCGACCCCACCGTGCCGAAGACACCCCTTGATCCAGTCAACAGTATTGGCTGGCTGCATGATACTGAAATAAATTGTTTTATCAAAGTTTATTCCATATCATAGATTATTATATTTAGGCGATTATATATATATATATATATATATATATATATATATATATATATATATATATATATTATACAAAAATAAATGCCGTAACTTTTTCATCAAGACAGTTGGAAACTTCCAGTTATATATTTAATAAACATTTATATGATGGTTATGCTCTCTGGATTGAAATGTAATTGGTTGTTTATCACTTTCCCTTTGAAATTCCACCTGCGGTTTATGACAAGCATTTGATACTGATATTTGAAACATAATACGAAAAATTGGCAAATCGCGTTCTTACAAAGACGTACTGTTCCTCCGCCTCGCTTATTCATCAACCCTATTTACTGTATTGACGAGGCGGACCAATGAATATATGTGACCACATATAAAGCAGTAAGAAATCAATAAGAAATCAAACCGAAAACTGGACAGCTGCCTTACCTATGGAGGGCCGAATCTTGAAGCCGGATTTGTTTATCGAGCCGTCTGATCTGAAGGTCACGTACAGCGCGTTACCAGTGGATATTATATCCGCAGGTACGCTGTTGCCACAGAAGGATCCTATCAAGGGTGCGCCGACGTTACTTCCGTCGTAGATCTTGACTGAATCGTATATGCAATTAGTGGATTTTTCGAGATCGAAGTTGAGGAAGTGCAGCCGCAGTCGCTGTGAATAGACAATACTTTGGGTAATCAATTTACTGGATTTACATATATATATATATATATATATATATATATATATATATATATATATATATATATATATATATATATATATATATATATACATGCACACATGCATGCATACATATTAAACACATGCGTACAAACATACATACATACATACATACATACATACATAAACACATGCATGCATACATACATGCGTACATACATACATACATACATACATACATGCATACAAACATAAATACATACATACATACATACATACATACATACATACATACATACATACATACATACATACATACATACATACATACATAAATACATACATACATACACATTGTACTTTATTCACTGTGCATCATTCATGTCCCACCTGGTTCGCAGGCCCCAGAATCGTCCACATACACTTCTGGTTTTTTATGTACTTGGGCCCGACCGTGCCAAACAGTTTGAACTTATCATTCGTCCCTCCCGCTGTCAAATCTGGTGGCGCGCTGCAGGATTCTGCAGCGGGTAATATCGTTGTGTAATAGTGTTATATGATAACATTGCATCAAAATAAATAATTTCGATATTATTATTGTGCAACTGCATCAAAATAAATAATTTCTATACTATTATCTATTCAAGGTGATTGACCATTATGTATAATATCAGTTTATTAATTACTTACAAAAAATACGCAATATGTAAATATCCATTCTTATATGCAACAGTTCACGTGGTTATATTTGTCATTTTTAAACCAAGCAGTTATGTCATAAAAAAACTGATCCAGATATTCAAATCAAAGTAAAGGATATTAAAGACAAATGCCAGAATATGTCATAGTCGATTTCATGACAATTTAGCCAATTTATTGTAATGCACGTCACAGTTAAATAACTATCGACACGAACCTTCCGCGATGAATATAAACAACAAACTCAATCCTATGTTTAGATAAATGTCTACATGATGCGATAGTTGTTGGATATCAGTATTATGCCTCGACAACGGTTCCAGAATAAATACTAATCAGTACAAAAACCAAGGAACTGGCTAGCATTGAAGCAGAGAAATCAAATAACGCCACGGTTGAAGAAGTCACATTGCGTACATATCTAAGAAATACTACATTACCTTGACCTGGTCCTGGTGTACGAAACGGCCGAATTTGAAACTGTCGACGCGGAGTCGCCTTCATTCCGGTCTGGGGAGCCACTGTATAAAGCACCCGTGTCTTACTGGTATGACATGGAGGGTGTACTTGCATTTAATTGCAACTAGTTTAGTAGATCCGTAAATGCCACACAGGTTATTTATTTCTGACTAGGGTCGTGTCTTATTCTCAGGTTCACAATTATGTGGGCGTTGTTCCGCAAGAAATGGTTCACTCCACCTGGTATTCACGAAATGTATTTTTGACACGACATAACACTTTGAAATCAGGTCATACTTTCCACTTTCACAAAATATGATCGATTTGATTATATGCATATGAATAATGTAAATCTACGTAGCAAGTAATAGAAGGCGCAATCATCAGTGCAGTGAGATACACTTATGAAATATACAGGATCCTCAACAGGTTCGTTTTAGACACATTGACACGGACGCATTACTGTTGAGAAGCATGGGTTTGTGCCAGTAATGCCGAACAAACATATATTGCAATACAAAACAACAACCAGCTGACCACAAATGTTTAACTATATTATAGTCTGCAACAGTCTGCATAGCAGTTTTCTGTCGAGAAAGTTATGTCTAGTTCCCGCTGTCAAAACAACAGCACAGGTGCACATTAATGATTTCGAGAAAGGTTGACCAAAGCGGACCAATCATTGTCACCTGTGAGTTTGCTACGCAACGATGTATTGGCGCAAAATGTTACGTACGAACACATTCTTATCCAAAAGCCAAATGGGCCTCGGACCAATTACACGCCCCTCACCAGTATCCGACCCAAAAACATTTACTCTCACGTTAACCTTTTTTTAACCTAAATGCCAATTTAGACAAACGCTATACCTGTGATTATGGCCTAGCCTATAAGGCACGATAACGATGTAAAAATATACATGAATTTTAATTCACACCACTTTGTGTTGTATTTGTTTCCATGCAAATCAATTC
>BSQZ01000011.1:3495000-3517500 GCA_033239005.1 Lamellibrachia satsuma
CAAATGCCTCTATCAAATTGAAAATGCATTTGCATTTGAATGCGTACATTAAACAATTGCATTTGCATTTGCTTGCCACCCACAAACATTTGATTTGTCAAATGCACAGACAAATGCCTAATCAAATGCATGCGTAATTCTTTGGATAATTACTATTGTTAGATTTGTGTTTGCACTGTTGGGGTTGTTTGGTGTGACAGCCCATTGGGGGAGTAAACATTATCAATGCCAGCCCTAAGTATGTACAGCCAGAGAGAGAGAGAGAGAGAGAGAGAGAGAGAGAGAGAGAGAGAGAGAGAGAGAGAGGAAGGGATATATATATATATATATATATATATATATAGAGAGAGAGAGAGAGAGAGAGAGATAAAGATAGAGAGAGATATTAATAATGTTATCTTCTCAGTGACCCCACCAGTGAACAGTCTATTTGTAGGGTGCGATTACATACCGGTTAGAAAACCGGACTCACAACAGGGAGAACCGGGTTACAAATCCCACTGCGGTCACGTCGAACCTTTGACAAGTTTGATCACCCCACGTTGCCACAGTTCACTCAGCTGTATAAATGAGTACCAGGCAATACAGGCTGTGGTAGATATTTGAACGAATAATCTTCGCGCAACAATTGCAGCGTGGCTGAATACTTCCCAGAGAAGTTGAGATGGCCTTGGAATGAACAGGTCTGCCAAAGGGTGAAGTGTAAAACGCCTTGAACGGTCATACGGACTGGATACCGCGCTATATAAGAACTTACCTTTACCATTACCTTCATTGTCTTGGGTTCCACTTCCATTCTGGCCTACCTGAATGATTAGCCTTTCATTCCCTGCCATGGTTCCCACTAAACTGTCATTTCTCCAAACCTCCCTCCCATTTTCATCACCTATGCAGGCCTGGAACTGTGTGACTCTGCATATGACTCTGCATACATATTCATGTAGTTGGACTGATATGTAGTGGTACTTAATGGTTACAATAATATACTACTGCATTTATTAAATTAATAATGTGTTTGCATACATTACATTGTTTTTTCTCCAAATAAAACAAAACGTTAATGTAAAGCCAACATATTAATTAAAATGCACTTATAAATATGTAACGAAAACATTTGTATTGCATTTGCGTTTGCATCTGCGTTTGCATTTGAAATTGTTCCTGGAAAATGGCATTTGCATTTGAATCAAGTGAAACATTTGCATTTGCATTCAAATGACATTGACCTGCAGTTGTTTATATATATTTGTATATATATATATATATATATATATATATATATATATATATATATATATATATATATATATATATATATATGTACATGTATATGTATATGTATATATATATATATATATAAATTTATATATATATATATATATATATATTTATATATATATATATATATATATATATATATATATATATATATATATATATATATATATAGGTATATATATATATATATATATATATATATATATATATATATATATATATATATATATATATATATATATATATATATATATATACTGCAGCCACCACCTGTAATACTGACGCAGCGATATGGAAATAAGTTGTTGTGTTGGTCGTCACGAATGCAAATGCTACAGGCGTTCACTGTCCCGCTGCGTCTAACAGTCGGTGACGCAGGAAGCTCTCCTGCTGCGAGAACAAAGAATAATTCACGATGCTGTGACGGCGACGTTCTGCTTACTTCTTAAATCGACGTAGCAAAAAGCATGGCCCATGGGATAACATATACAGTTGTGATGTTGAACGTGGGGCTCGATGGCATACCAGTTAGAAGGCCAGACTCGCAATCGAGAGAACCTGGTTTCAAATCCCACTGCGGTCGCTTCGAACCTTTCGCAAGTTTGATCACCCCACATTACCACAGTTCACTCAGCTGTATAAATGAGTACCTGGCAACACAGACAGTGGTGGAAATGTGAACGAATAGTCTTCGCGCAATTGCAGCGTTGCTGAATGCTTCCCAGAGAAGTTGAGATGGCCTTGGAATGAACAGTTTGCCAGGGGTGAAGTGTAAAGAGTTTTGAGCGGGGCATAGGGACTGGATACCGCGCTATATAAGAAAGTACCTTTTTTATCTACATCGAATATTCATTCGCTTCTAACAGGGGATACGCATGCGGATGGAAGTGCTTGCTGGGCTGACGTGAACGTGCATATGACAAAATAATGTGCTGTATAACAATGTGACATACGTGTGTATGTGTTTATGTGTGTGTGTGTGCATTTGTATGTTTGATTGCATCCATATAAACACAAGAAGTGTGCCACAGGCTGCGACATATTGTATTTTTATAAGACGGATATTCAACTCGAATAGACAGGTCTTGTTGGCTGACACAAATTCGCACTGTTCATACTGTCGTTTGCAATGCTAAGTCACCAAAATAAATGTTGTCACACCTGCCGATGACACCAACACTCTGAACACGTTAGCAATACACAAATATCACAGTTCGTGTACTTAACCACCCGCTTTTATGTTCTGCTTTTGTTTGAGATGAATGTAAACCTGTTGAAAAAGGGGCTTCCAGTAATTTGTGTTGATGAATTATGACCAGTCTGATATAGGCGAAACATTGACCGGTTAGCATTAAGTGGGCCACAACATCGGTGTAAACATGTCCATCCATCAAGTAAGTATGTTTTTATTTCGAAGACGACAAAGAATTGATGCTGCTTTCGCTGAAATTATGACGCCATTCAAAGACACACTAACACTGACAATCGAGCTCAGTCGTAAATACAACTAACGTTCGCCCTATTAGTTTGGACAGTCGCTACATAGGAATTGTTACGGTTGTTTGAGCTATGATGAAAAAATGCTGATGCAAAGAAGCCGCCGCTCATCTGAATCCCTACCACGGACATAAAAGTGTCTCGCATGTATGAATGAAAGGTACATAAATACAAGTTTACGGATAATGGTGTTCATTGCTTATTTGCATAATAATGCAGAAACTGCGCATCAGCCACGGTGGTACGTGTTATCAAAGAACGGGCGAATACATAAAGTGATTCCACACATTGAAAAAAACAAGACGCAAGCAGCACCACGAGCAGTGTTCCTTGAAGTAACTACCACACGACCACCGCACCGCAAGACATGTTAGTACATTTTTCTACTTGATTTATGTTACATTACATTAATTTGTATTGGTTGATATGGTTCTGAATGCTACGTTTGTAAAACGTTTCACCCAACTTTGTTTATTTTGAAATACAATCCAAACAGAGTTTATTATCTACTTTGACAATGTGATTGCGTTAGCTTATATTATTATGCGTACTCTCCATATTGCTTGATGTCGAACATTGATGAAGGTCTCATCAACACCAACATGATACGGTGTAATGCTCCAAGCCAAGCTGTTGCTTCGCACATACCTTCCAATATGAGAAACACCAATCTTCTAAACAAAACTATTGAAATCTACTTGTTCAACGTTTTACAGACCAGTATCTGAACATTCGATCGCACCATCCGGTACAGCAGAAATTTGGGGTCATCAAAATGTTACTGGAAAGATGCAGCACCGTCGTATCAAATCTGAATGACAGGACAACAGAACACAGGACAACACAAAGGTATGGTCATCTCCAGTATGTCAGAAGATAAACTGTACATGTACAGCGAATACTAACACGCCATGATGTCGCTACAGCTGTGAAACCTCACATATAGATCGGGATAGTACCAGTGCATCCAAAGGACAAAGTGGAAGACAGCAGAAAAACATATAGAGCATGAGTCTGCAAGCACAGTCCATACAGATAGAAACAATTGCATCGTTGAGTGGGGGCGAGCATAGTTGATATAACGCATCAAAACGCGAGACGGATTAAAGAGGCCATATGATTCATAAAGACGTCTACAATCATGGATCGAGACGAGGTTGGATACCGACACAGCCACGCATAGACGGCCTGTTTGTCAAACCAACTGGCGAGCATAAGACTAAGTGCTCGGTCCAGAAGTGTGTTCCTGGTGAAAGCTACTGACGGTAGCCGAAACGTTGAGTAATTATTACCGACGTACCGAAATCAAATATGTTAATGTATATATGGCCCACCTGCGCATTATATGTAAATTATGATTCCAAACACATCCGCACTGCTAGCACTGACTAAGACGTTTCTATTCAAACAGGTAATGATATAAAACTGTGATATATTTCGTGTAAAAAAATATGGTGGCATAGAATTATTAATATCAAACAACATATACATATGCAGTTTATTAATTAATGTTGTGAAGACATGTCAGTCAGTTGATTTTCACGTTTGTGGCAGCAATTTTGGTTTGTGCTCATATCGGCGCCATCTTGTTTTCTATGTTGTTCAAACAAATGGTGAAATCGAATTTGTCATATAAAAAGTAATTTTAATTGGTTTCATGTATTTTATCTGGTTGCGAATATATGATAATGATTTGATTTTTATAATCATGTGGCGGCCTTCTTGGATATTTCCCCTTTTTAATGTTCCCACGGGTGAAAACTACATACCAACCTCAACGTCAGAATATGTATGCTACAGATTCAACAAAAAAAAAGTAACCGGCAAAAACGGATTACGCCCTCTGCTACCCAGAATCCTGTGTTTACGAAAATTGCTGAGAGAAATGGGGTGTGTCCATATTTTATTAAATATTTTTTTCCGGGTAATTGCTTACAGTGTAACAGTCACATATAAATGTAAATATATTGTTTTACTTCTTTATACAAAAGAGTGCCGTAAACCGAGGGGGAGCAGGAGGGTCAACGGACAGCTGCATGTGACGGACTATACCATTTCAAACGTGTTCATTGGTAAAATATTGTTTTCATACCAATATATTTAATTCATCACAGCCCCGAATGTTTTGTGCATATATTGCGACATACATTGATATAATCAATTAGCTGAGAGAAAGAGAGAGTGAGATGGAAGGAGGGAGAGAGGGATGGAGAGGAAAGAAGAGTTAGGAAGGGGGTGGGGAGTGAAGGAGAGGGATTGATAGGGAGATATGTGGAAAGGGAGGTAAGTCGAAAGAGAGGAAGAAAGAGGGTGGGATAAGGAGGAAGATTAAGGGAGGGGATGGCTATACAGGGAGAATGTGGAAGAGGGGGAGATGGAGGAAGAGAGAGGGATTGAGGAAGAGGGAGGGAAAATTTTTACTAGATGACGTTTTGCAGATGCAGCTACACATAGGTGATTTATGGTGGTGGACGACAATATTTGTTAAGGGGGGGAAGTGGGGGGGGGAGAGGGATGAAGAGATGGAGAGTGAGGGAGGCGGAAGGAAGAGGACAGGAAAGCAAAGGAGAGTGAAGGTTATGGAGGGATATATGTGGAAAGGGAATGTGGAGGAAGGAGAGTGAGAGATACGTAGGAATAGGGAGGGAGATGGAGGGATAGGAAGGACTACGGAGGGAGGGGAGGGAGAGACAGGACACATGAGGAAGAGGGGTAGATGGAGGGATATTGATTGGGAGGAAAAGGGAGGGAGAGAAAGGGGGAGGCTGAGGGAAAGGGTGATTTAGAGGGATGTATATATATATGGAAAGGGAGGGAGGTGGAAGAAGATGGAGGAAGAGGGTGGGAGAAGGAGGAAGAGACAATGAGATGAAGGGAGAGATAGGGATTAAGAGGGAGGGGCAGAGGGTGGAAGGTAGAAGCAGGGAGATGGTGGAAGGGAAAGGTAAAGGGTGAAGGGAAAGGGAAGGAGACGGAGGGAGAGGGATGAAGATGGAAGAAGAGGGAGAGAGTGAGTGAGATGGAAGGAGGGAGAGAGGGATGGAGAGGAAAGAAGAGTTAGGAAGAGGGTAGGGGAGTGAAGGAGAGGGGTTGATAAGGAGGTATGTGGAAAGGGAGGTAAGTCGAATGAGTGGAAGAGAGAGGGATAAGGAGGACGATTAAGGGAAGGGATGGTTATACAGGGAGAATGTGGAAGAGTTGGAGCTGGAGGGAGATAGAGGGATTGAGGAAGAAGGAGGGAAACGGTAGGAGTGAAATGGATGGAGAGGGATGGATAGAAAGAGAGGCGGTAGGCGGGGGGAAGGGGAAGAAGCAGGAATAGGGAAGGAGATATATGGGATTAAGGGGAGTTGCGGAAAGACGGAGGAAGAGTGAGTGAGAGAGAGGAAGTGGGGGTGAAATGGGGACAGAGAGAGAGAGAGGGATAGGGATTAAGAGAGAGGGAAGAGGGTGGGAGCCAGAGGGAGGGATATGGTGGAAGATAAATGGAGCGGGTGAGGGGAAAGGGACGCAGACGGAGGGAGAGGGATGAAGAAGGGGGGATAGTGAGAAGGAAGGAGGGAGAGAGGGAGGGAGAGGAAGGAAGAGTTAGGAAAAGGGAAGGAGAGGGAAGGAGAGGGATTGATAGGGAGATATGTGGAAAGGGAGGTAAGTCGAAAGAGAGGAAGAAAGAGGGTGGGATAAGGAAGAATTAATTGACGGGAAGGCAAGAGAGGGAGAGTGTGGAAGAGGAGCAGATGTAGAAAGAGGGATGGATAGGGAGGAAGAGGGGGGAAATGGTAGAAGTGAAAAGGAGGGTGAGTGATGGAGAGAAAGAGAAGCGGTAGTCGGGGGGGAGGGGGAAGAGGGAGGAAGAGGGAAGGATATATATGGGAAGGGAGGGAGTTGCAGAAAGACGGAGTAAGAATGAGTGAGAGGGAGGAAGTGGGTGGAAATTTGGGGAGAGAGAGGGATAGGGATTAAAGGTACGTTCTTATATAGAAGGAGGAAGGCAAGTGAAAAAGGAGGAAGATGGAGGAAAAGAGATTGATAGGGATGAAGGGGGAGATTGAGGGAAATGTAGAGAGGGAGGGAGGATGGAGTAGAGGGAGGAAAGAGAGTGAGGGAGAGAGAGGGAGAGGGGGAGAGTGATGGATAGTGAGGGAGAGGGAAAGCGTGGGAGCGGGTAGAGGAGAGACAGAGAGGGACAAAGTGGACCATGGTATGTTGAGGAGCGGGAAAGTGTGGATCGTGGCATAGTAGGGAGTTGAAATGTTTAGGTCATGGTCTGTTAATTTCCCACTCTGAAATGTCATTCGATCTACCAAGTTACCCTTTGCGGAGGACTGGCATGTTTTACTATAATTAATAAATATATTTTTATGCACCAATAGCGACGCCTCATTGTCCGACAGACGTCGCTTTGCCACAAATAATAACAACATTCAAAAGTTATGCAATACATTGCGTCGATGACGCACGCAGCATTCCTCGTCAGTCGGAACAACGAATGAATCACAGAGATAAGGAGCTGAGACGTCGAAAGTATGCGTACATATTCACTCGATGTCAACTAAAACATGTGGCCGTACACACGCACACGCACACGTGCACACACATGAGCATACATACATACATACATACATACATACATACATACATACATACATACATACATACATACATACATACATACATACATACATACATACATACATTAATTCATACATGCATGCATAACGGAACCTCCTCAGCCACAATTGTCTACTCAAGGCCTCCTGTGGTTACTTAGCCCCCCTCCCCCACCCCCCACCCCACCCACCCCCCTCCTCCCCACATTGCGACATGCGAGATTCTAGGTACGCCAATGCTTCTGACGATGCTGTTGCTCCAATATATGTAATCGTCTCTCCCATTGACTGGCTCGCATGTATATACATGCACATAACTGAACAGACACACAACATACCACACGCACACGCACACGCACACGCACACGCACACGCACACGCACACGCACACGCACACGCACACGCACACGCACACGCACACGCACACGCACACGCGCACGCACATTCAGTGAATTGTATGACTTACGAATACTGATCGTCACCATTCATTCCTGTCGTCTTGTATTTCCGCTCCAACAAACCGTCTACGTGGCTAACAAACGAGCGTGTTACGTAATTTTTTTACAAGCCACGACAATCATTCAATCAATCAAACAATTGTTAAATTACATTACGTGTGATCTGGGATCATTCACGTCCCCAGGTATACAAAAAAACTGATCTAACAAATGTTAACATCTATCAAAAACGTTCATGATTTTCTTAACCCCGAACCGCAGCCGACCACAAAAGTATGTTGTCACGTGGCTAGGGCGAATGTGGTCACTTACACCACGCATGACGCGAGTGACGTAATAATACATTTGTATGACTTTCTCAGAGCGTGACGTCTACAAGCCTCAAACTCCGTTTGTCAAGCAGGTAAGAGCTGTGCCGTGTCATGTATGTTTCCGTTTATAATTGGTTGTTACAAAATTATACTAATACTACTAATAATAATTTAACAATATTTAACAAAATCGAAGACAAAGACACAGATGGCAAGTGGACAAGGAGCCAGTGCCTTATCGAGAGTCAATAATGTTTCAGCTATATTTAAACCGCCTTCCTGAGATATGCGTGAACCTCGTTTTAAACATAATCACGTTGCTTACACATTGTGCAATTAATAAGTTTCATTAATTCATTGTCCTCTGTGAAAACGAATACTTCCTGATATCCAGTCTACACAAATCCTTGACTACTATTATATCAATACTTTCAAACCCATTCGATATCTTTAAAAAAAACGTCAATTTGCTCTCCTCTTAACCTACTTGTCTCTACATAAAACGATTTCTTAAGCCCGGCATGCATGTCATGACGCGACAACTTGTCGACGCCAATTTGTTTCAGACTCGTCGGAAACAAATTGTCCAAATGGTCCAACTCTTGACAAAGCCTTCGCTATGTGGCTTCTTAAAACCCAGACGCGGATGTTCTAACACCAGTGTAGAAATATAATATCTGACACACCGTTTGGTGTATCATATAACTGTTATGTCATAGTCATCGTTACACAACAAATCCGCATAGGCAGCACCGTACAAATCAGGGTTGCAAACAGTATCGCCACCTGGCGGCTAACTCATAGTGTGGCCCACACAGCTATGCACTTAGGGTGATTGATACACTAGAAGTGCAATGATGTATGCGTATCCTTCCAGAGCATTATCGAACACCCCAGTAGCGAAAGGCGAACCTCTTGCATGGGTTTGACGGGCAATGTCAAACCGTGTAACTTTACTTTTCAAAATGAACAACTTGTGAAACCAGTTGTTTGTTATGACATTGATAGCAATTAGCAATTTGCTGTATTACTGCGTATGGAACATTTGTATAGAGGTTGTTTGTTGCAGTGTGCAATTGCTGCTTCCAAGTGTTATCTGGACAAGAAAGAATATTCGGCACTTCGGGGTCCCACTATTTAGAGTCGTGTGTGTGGAGGATTCAGACTCCACATTCACACATGGTGAGCTTCCGCAGCGAAGCAGAGACAAGAAACTTTATTTGTATTCAATCGAACCTACACAAATGCTCTCAGAACTGCCAACAAAATACACAGTTCACATTTCCACAGACTCTATGTATGAGGAATTCTGACTGGAATGTGGTCATCTGTATTACTGGTGCTGCGGCGGAGAAACGTTTTATCGTGATGGTCGCCAACAACTCAAGGTAAAAGACTATGGAGTGGTTCCCGGTCAACAGCGGAAAACCGACGCTGAGTCATGGCGTATGAGAACGGCGAATGATTTGCACAGTCTCGGTGCAGCTGAAGTCAATGACGCACGCCTCATTCCTCGTCAGTCGGAACAACGAATGAATCACAGAGACACGGCACTGAGACGTTGAAAGTCTACGTACTTATTAACTCGATGTCAAATAAAACATGTGGCCGTACACACGCACACGCAAGCGCACACACGCATACCAACGCACACACGCATGCGCAAGCATGCACATATACATTCTTACGTGCATGCATCACCATGGTATTGTCTACTCAAGGCCTCCTGTGGTTTACTACTGCGACTTGCGAGATTCTAGATACGCCAATACTTCTGACGATGATGTTTCCCCAATATATGTAATCATCCCTACTACGGACTGGCACACATGCATGTACATGCACATAACTATTTACTCCACGTGCGTTGTTGTAACGGATTCGACTATGGTGATGTGCCCTTCTGTTGCGTTATAGTGGCAACAGAAATGCACCAGGAACTGAACAGACACATGAAATACTACAAACACACACACGCACGCACGCACGCACACACACACACACAAACACACACGCACATGCGCGCGCACGTACGCACGCACACACACACGCACACACGCATACAGAAACGTACCTAACATGCTTGTCTGACCGCCGAACCGCAGCCGACCGCCAAAGAACGTTGTCACGTGGCTAGGGCGAATGTGGTCACTTACACCACGCATGAAGCGAGTGACGTAATAACAAATAGCCACTTCATATGACTTTCTCAGATCGGGAAGTCATGTTCTACAATCCTCAAAGTCCGTTTTCGATATAGGGAGGAGATATTGCGTGTCATGTGTTTTTCCGTTGAATGCACTTGCATCAGTTTAAACTATGCAATTCGACTTAAATTTAAACTTTGATTATACTGTCACAACTGAAAAGCGAAATCATCCAAAATATTGTTTCGTGTATAATCTCAATAATGACTAGTTTCGCTGCTGGCGCTTCAGGGGAACGTCTTCACACAATGGAGTGGTGACAGTGGGTGACAATGAGACCACGTCTTACTTTGCCAGAATCTCTTCTCGGCGAGTTCATGAAGACGAAAGAGAATCGGATAATGAATAACCAATGGCATTGATGGTATCGCTTTCAGGAACCTCACGCGTGCTTCGAGCTTGACCGATCGCTGTTGCCCTGCAGATCACACATCCGAACGTTCCTCGAGGCTCGACGTGTTACTTATAAAGTCCATTTCTCTGTCGGTAAACGTTTTAGTTTTGTCACGAAGGGTTGTTTCCTGGGACTTCCGAGAGATCAACTATGCGGTATACAGTACGTTCATAAAGCATACGAACTGTGGTGATCGAGGTGAATGTGATGCTGAATTGTTATACTTATGTTTACGACTTGTTTTTATGAATTTATGTTATATGTTTATAAAACATTCGTAATATGGTTATTGTTGTTAGCACAAAGGTGAGCTGTTCATTTTATTTTATATTATTTATGCTTGTAAATATTTGCTCAGTTCGTGGACTAGACACTTTCGACCTCTGCGGTCAAACCATCAGGAGTTCATCTACGACCCCACGAAAGAAATCGAAACATTTTGTTTATATTCCGCGTAATTTATGACCCTGCAGCCGCCTCTCTGTGGAGTAGTGCGTGTGAAAGTCGACGACTGTATAATCTGGCTAGTGGATGTAGTGCATTGTGAAACATTTGAACAGCCGTTGCATCATCACTTAATCAATACATTAACTTCCGTTATTGGTCTTAAC
Source organism: Lamellibrachia satsuma (assembly GCA_033239005.1). Classification (NCBI taxonomy): domain Eukaryota; kingdom Metazoa; phylum Annelida; class Polychaeta; order Sabellida; family Siboglinidae; genus Lamellibrachia; species Lamellibrachia satsuma. The sequence goes on from BSQZ01000011.1 coordinate 3,506,367, forward strand.
TGATATCGTATCAGCACATTTGATTTCCTGTCACGACGTACATAGTCAATACGTCGATGTAAGTATTATTAACATTGCTTTCCTTATGCGTGTCTTATCTGTTAGCGCCTTAGACGTACAGTAATTATAGAAGGCCTTAGTTTGTTAGAATTATTATAACATTATCCTATTTTGGCGAAACTAAAAATCTGCTCTGATCAGATCTAGCCTATTACAATGGATGGGCACTATTGAGTGTGCAACGACTTGTGATTCGCTGCGTTATTTGTTTATCTAACTTCAGTTGTATTAATTGTTGCCAGGTAATAAGTCATGTCGTGTTTGCGCATATAAAAAAATATGCAACTGGTGTGAATGGAAGCTGTTATCAGACAAGTGGCACCTCATCGTGGATCGAGAGAAAATCAACGGGGGTAAATTGTCACAATGCGTGGGGCTGTGCCCAGTTTTCATTAAATACACCAGAACGCAGGATTGTTAGTTAAAAAATACATGATATATATTAGTGCCCCATCTAAATGTACCAGGTGTCAATGGGCTAAAACAGCTTAAACCAAACAGCATAGTACGTTCCATTCAGATCTCCATGTCTCCAGCAAATGGAATTCGCAGGCAGGCGACTTAATTGGCCAACATATGTAAAACAAAAATCATGTCCACTGAGAAACGCAATATGCTTTGGCTTCAGTGGTTTGTGATATTTAATATGTAAGAAAGATTTGGAGAGTGCTCATGCGCTTTATCTTTAATGTTACATAATGTTAGCCAAATATCAATGTCATACACATTATTTACATAACCAATATTGGTGAAGTCCATGCATGTCACCAATACAACATTTAACCCTCTATTGGTTTTAACTTAGTTACCACAACCTTGTACAGAGCGGAGTAACCTTGTTATTTTGTTTAGCATGATCATAACACACACATACATAAACATACACAAATGTATACACATACGCGCATACGACTACATACATGCATACGCACGCACGCGCGCGCGCACACACACACACACACACACACACACACACACACACACACACACACACACACACACACACACACACACACACACACACACACACACACACACACACACACACACACACACACACACACACACACACACACACACACACACACACACACACACACACACACACACACACACACATGCACACCCTCAATCACACACACACACAAACACACACACACACACACACACACACACACACACACACACACACACACACACACACATATATATATATATACATGCATGCATACATACATACGTACACAAACAAACAAACAAACACACACACACACACACACACACACACACACACACACACACACACAATGACACCCCCCCACACACACACACAAACACGCCACGCACGCACGCACGCACGCACGCACGCACGCACGCACGCACACACACACACACACACACACACACACACACACACACACACACACACACACACACACACACACACACACACACACACACACACACACACACACACACACACACACACACACACACACACACACACACACACACACACACACACACACACATGCACACCCTCAATCACACACACCACAAACCACACACACACACACACACACACACACACACACACACACACACACACACACACACACACACACACACACATATACATGCATGCATACATACATACGTACACAAACAAACAAACACACACACACACACACACACACACACACACACACACACACAATGACACCCCCCCCACACACACACACAAACACGCCACGCACGCACGCACGCACGCACGCACGCACGCACGCACGCACGCACGCACGCACGCACACACACACACACACACACACACACACACACACACACACACACACACACATAATCATCCTGGTACGAATGTCGGCCTTTAGCGTGAATAATAACCATTTGAAAATATACATTGTGCCAGTATTTATTGTAAAGCGGGATTAGTGAGAGTCGTGTACAATACATCAAAGCAATGGGATGCAGACTCCGTAGGTGGCGTCAGGCAGTATGATGTGCACCAATGTCGTCGTGTTTGAGCGGTGCAGTACCAGTCGGCTGCGTTCTTGCACGATTGGTAGCTGGCACGTTCAGCAGTCACCTTAGACTGAACATTGAAAAACATATTTTAATATCATCAATACATTTGTTTTGAAGAATTGAACAACTCATCAAGTCAAGTTCGAGCATGCGACCATTTATAATTGCCCTGTCAGTGCCGTACTGTTAATGCATTTTAGTTGGAAATAATGGTTGAAATGCTGATTCAGAACAAATAATTCCACATCAGAATTAGTTTGAAACATCGACCAGCCTTCTATCAATCTACGGCGATGTGTACCATTATGTGATTCTCGGGAATTTACATTCATATTGAAACAAACTATTTTCTGTCACAACACAATTGCTTAGTTGGAAACGAGAAACTAACAAAATCGGTAAGCCTAAGATAGATAAGCTTGCCTAAACTAACACAATAGGCCTAAGATTGACAAGTTTGCCTAAACTAACACAATAGGCGTATGATAGATAAGTTTGCCTAAACTAACACAATAGGCATAAGATAGATAAATTTCACTCACGTGCGAAGTACTTGATCCAGAAGCCGGAAGCTGTGACCGAGTAGTCGGACGTGAAAGTTATGTACATAGTGTTCCCCCTTGATAGGATGAACTTTGGTACTGTGGTGCCACAGAACGTCCCTTTCAGTGGAGCACTGGCGCTGTTGCCGTCGTAGACCTTCACTTTGTCGTATGGACAGATCGCCCGTCCATATTCCAGGTTGAATCTCACGAAGGACAGCAGCACTTGCTGTAAATATAGCAGAAAATACGCACCTTTGGATGTATAAATATTATGAGAATTTATGTGGCACAATACGTATGGCTATGGTTAAGGAAGTGGTGAGTGTCGCCACTACTGGGAAATTGTCAAAGAACGAATTATGTGGAGCCATCTGTTGGCTTCGTTTTCTGCACGGTACCTCAATAAGAATTTATCGAGCTGATTCATAATCCACCGTCGTCTTCTAAATAAAACAAACTCCCACCTTGAGTGTGGGAACTTGGATCTTCCATGAACACGTCTCATAGTTTTTGTAGCTCGACCCAGTCGTGCCAAAAGATCCGCTGTTTCCAGTCAACACCTTCAACCTGCTGCATGAGCCTGCAACTAATTAAGGATATAAAGCGTTGTCATTTCTGCAGACTTTCATCAACTGATACGATGCCGAAACAGTTTTACATTTAATAACAGCCATCCATGTGTAAGCTTACTTTGCAAAAAGGTAGAAACAATCGCACACCACATCACGTTAAATATACATTGTTATCAAAGCATTAAACACCCTCATTTATCAACTAATAAAATTCAAATATATACACGTTTACTATTCGCTATGACATTGTCACACATACATAATGTATTGTCAGTTGTCATGACTGGCAGGTGATATAAAATTGGCATGTGACATTTTGGAAATGTTGCTGTGAACTAATACAAAATGACTGTAAAAAAACATTAAGATAAAATTAAGCTTTATCATCAAGTGTAACCAATCTGATAACATATCCTTAAATAATATGGTCGAGGTTGCAAGCAGAATATTACTGAATGCACATTATATAAACATATATTTCAAGCAAACCATGTGTGTTTGTATATAGAGAATTATCAGTCCAAATGGACTTGCTGTCACATAATATTTTCAAATGACGTGTGATGATTACGATTCCAGTTAGAACACGCTAACAACGGAAACATTTAATGCGAAATGCCATACAATATAAAACGATTACATAGCGCTAAAAACACCAGGACAACCAAGCTCGGCAGCGCACCAAGACAAAAGAGGTTTAGCAGTTTTTAATTGGTTACCAATGCCAGTTGTAAACAGTTAGATTGGTACGGTGAGGAGGCACGTAGGATAAACAGGTAGGTTTTTAGTTTACGGCGAACGTTGTTATTTTTCCTACGGAGTTAATCCTAGAGATTATCTCACCAGCAGAGTACTGAATCCGGAAGCCAGGTCGTGTGACCGAGTAGTCAGATGAGAAAGTGACGAACATCTTGCCACCGGACGATTGAATATCACTGGGTAGGGTATTTCCACAGAACGTGCCTTTCAGTCGAGCACTGGCGCTGCTTCCATCGTAGACTTTTACTTTGTCGTACGGACAACTCCTGCCTCCATACTCGAGGTCGAAACGGGTGAAGTGGAGACGTAGCTGTGTGTATACAAGGATGTGCGCGGTAAGCATACGTATGTGTGTACTTAAGTAAATGCATATGTGTATACGAGTAATTATGCATGTACCTGCACCCATATATGACTCGGAATCACAAAATCGAGAAAATCGATGTGCTGTTGAAAATACTTGTTTTAAAAGAATGATTGCTCCCTATATCAAAAATAAATTGTCTTATGTCTTCCGTGTTGGACAAGTTTTAAATTTAAATTAAACAAATTATAAGAGATACCGAAATCGTTTTATCCTGTATAATTTAAATTCGTATTTGCGAACTTTTTTCTGGCTCTACGTTTTTCGAATAAAAATAAAATATCCTACACTGTATGCATGACCTCATCAATAATACATTGATTATTATAGTCGTCCAGTGTGACACCGACATTCCGAAAATTGGACCAATATGTCTTTTTTTCCGAATGTCGGCAGCTCATACCAATAACCAGTTACTACTTGGTTCGTGTCCAGTTGGGTAGGTACTATATATTACAATTGTGGTTGGTATTTTCACTTTGATGAGCTCATCAGACTAGGTTTGTTCGTTGGAAGGGGTGGCTCAATTAAAGGATTACGACCCAAACCCTATATTTAACCAAAACGTTAGACCTAACCATAAGCGATTGAATGATTGATTGATTGATTTAGTAAAAACCTTCTTTGATGACTATATCATTGTGAAAGAAGTATATATCAGATACTGGCCTACCTTTGAGTTTCCTTGGCTTTGAATTGTCCACGAACATTGTTCATTATTTCTGTAAGAGGAACCCACTGTTCCAAAATAGCCAAGTGGTAGTGTCAATACTGACGGCGCGCTACATGTTGATACTGCGGAGAACAATAATAAGGTTAAGTCAATCAATCAGTCAATCAATCAATCACTCAATCAATCAGTCAAACAATCAAACAATCAGTCAATAAATCAACCAATCAATCAATCAATCATCCTTTCATTTCTAACAAAATAGTGCATACAATACGTACAGTGAATCAACTGTGGTCACCTACGATATTAATTTAACTCACATAAAGAATATTGTATCCAGAAGCCGGATCTTGTGATCGAGTGATCTGATGTAAAAGACACGAACACAACGTTCCCTGACGATGTGATATCACTTGGAACTCTCGACCCACAGTATGTCCCTTTCAATGGTGCGTAGACGCTACTGCCGTCGTATATCTTCACCCTGTCGTATGGACAACTGCTTCTACCGTACTCGAGGTTGAATCGAGTGAAGTGTAGCCGCATTCGCTGTAAACATATACACTCTCATTCACAGACTCTATGTTATGTAAAATTACTTAGATATATTCCAATCGACAAAATGACCGCATAAATGTTTTTAACGGCGAAATGTAAGAACGACATCGGCCAGACATTGCACGCACTCACCTTGCCTGCGGGGACTTGGATTTTCCACGTACAGTATTCGTAGTTTCCGTAGGGAGATCCCGCTGTGCCAAACCCCCCGTTTGAACCAGTCACCACTGTCAGCTTTTTACAGGACACTGCGGGGAACAATGGTGATGATGGTGGTGATTATGGTTTACCATTGTAATCTCTAAGAATTGATTGGATAAACTTATAGCCATCTCACACTTCAACAGAATACAACATTGTGATTCTCGTGTAACCTTTTTTTTAAATAGTCAATATCGTCATCATCATCATCATCATCATATGCATGTTTGTTTTTTTTTTTTAACATACGAGTGCCACTGCTTTTGATACTATGCTATCATTCACAGTTTCGCTTCATTATATTTTTCGATCTTAGCTTCGGGCGGCCTCTGATGCTATTCCCTCCCAACAGTTGAGATTACAGAATTTGCTTTGTTAGTACGTTGATCTACATGACCCGTCCATCCGATATTTACATGTCCCATGCTAACGATGGTGAATCAAACGGAACTCTTAAATGGAATGTTGCTTCGTAGCACCACCATCCAACAACCTCACTAACACATAACCACCAACCAACGATCACTCTACATTGACCGGCATTTCACCATGGCCAAACCTGATGGCCAAATGCTGTAGTCATAGTCAGTTGTTCAACATATCTGTGGAATTACTATAAATGACCCCTGAATTTGGAAACGCCGGAAGCAAGTCAGCCTATTATATGGCGACAAGGTTGTTCTTATTGTTGATATATAACGTTGGAAAGATGTTTATACATATGTTTGACTACAAGTATGTCTCACCTGTAGAATAGCGAATTCTGAAGCCGGATCTTACGATCGAGTAGTCAGACGAAAAAGATACGAACGCAGCGTTTTGCGAGGATATGATATCACGAGGAACACGGGTACCACAGAACTTCCCTCTGCGTGGTGCACGGGCGTCACGTCCGTCGTAAACGTTAACAGAGTCATACGGACAATTGCTGTTTCCATACTCGAGATTGAACCTGAGGAAGTGCAGCCGCACCCGCTGTAAACAGAAATAAGAACAAGGATGTGCAATTACTGGAGGCGTTCACTGAAAAGTGTCCTTTCATAGAAATAGATGCAACAGATGTTACACGAAACATATCAGTGATAACACCAATCGCATATATGTATTAAATTAAGCCGACAAGGAACGTGTTTTCGCGTGCGCGATTGCGTACGTGTGTACGAACAGGCGGGTGTTCGTGCGTTCGCGTGGGTTTGCGTATGGGCATGTTGCAAAGATACTGATAAAAAGAAGAAATTAAATTACGAGAATTTGTAAACTACTGCGTCGTTCTGTATAATTTAGCTTGAGAGAATAAGATAATTACCATGAGGCAAATAGGAAAAATGTGCAACGTTTCACCTGATTTGCCGTACTTTGAATTCTCCACCAACAGTTCTCGAAGTTGTTATAATGACGTCCACTCGTGCCAATCTGTGCATTCGATTGTGATCCTGTCGTTACCACCGAGGGACTGCTACATGTTCCTGTTGTTCAAAACAAATACTGATAATAAGGTTTAGAGGCAAGAAAGGATGACACCATTACGTGCTACTAAACTTTATGGAACATCAACATGATTCAGCACTTTAAATAAACGCATTTTATGTTGATTTTTCAAGTTTTGGTTAACAGTTGCCGATTCACTATGTCTGTTTTACTTTAACAATATGTTGCACATTTCTCGACGAAGGTGTGAACTGAAGATAAGCTACAAATGAACAAATGGTGCGTCTTGTCGAAATTGAGGAAGTGTACTTTCATAAGTGTAGCAATGTTGCATAGGACTCTCATTTCGTGTGTAGCTAATAGCTACCGGAACATGTGACGCTGCTGTCCGATATAATAGGTGACGTTAGTGGTGCTTAAGGCCGGATACTGTAATATTCAAACATGTACCTCTTCTGTCACGGTGGCCATGGGGGCCTTAGACAAATATTACGGTAAAGAACACATAAGGCCTATAAAGGCATACGTTGGAACTTTTGTCAATGTAAATACTAAAGTATTAACATTAGGTTAATATTAACCCTCATATAAGTATAACGACACATGTGTCGCCCCCCCCCAGTTAGTAAGTAGAATGACATATGACTACGACTGATCACCGCCCCCGCCAACAAGCCTAGATCTGCCCGCGGTACATTTACGTGTTCGTGTTCTGTGTATATAAGACTGTTGCTCTTCTCGAGAATCGCTGTCGCGTTCATCTGCAAAGAAAGATGTCACTATAAGATTTATGAAAGCATTTAACATATAATCACAAACATTAACCTCTGTCATGTGGATGGGGATACCTCAAGGCTGTACGTTCTTTCATCCCCTTCTAGGATTCATCTGTGTCAAACAACATCATTGATATGTGTAGGCAATGGATGTATTGACAAAATGTGTGTTCAACTTAATGGCATAAGATTTGTGACATTTTCCACGAACATTTGCTGATGTATTCGATATTTGTTTTCCTTTCACTTAATCCCTTACTGGATTAATGACTACGTCAGTCCTTTTTACTGGATGAACCCTTCTCTCTTCAGTATCGTTTCAACTCGCTGTTGGGTAACAGGTTTTTATACCTGCCTATTCCAAGTTATCCTTCACACGAACGTAGCACACGACCATCGCCTACGAAAATACACCAATAACGTAGTACTTACTGAACATTTATATATGGTGTGGTGTTGTGACATAAATGTACCCAGCAGCGGATCCACGAGGTATTAGGGGTTTCAAGACCCCCCTAGGATATGGAGGGGGGTTTTAGACTTCCTGTATCAGTGGCAAATATTACGTTAACGGAACACGTAGGGCCTGTGCTAGTGTCAATGTAAAGAATGCAGTATTAGCAACCGGTTAATATTAACAATGATGTAAGTATAAAAACAAAATATTGTTCCCCCGGTTCGTAAGTACAATGACATATGACTACGACTGACTGAGACCCCGCTGTCAACAAACCTAGATCCGCCCTGGTACCTTTACCTGATCGTGCTCTGTGGAAAGACGGCTGTGGACCTTCTCGAGATCCGCTTTCGCGTTCATCTTCAAAGAAAGATGCCAGTGTTAGATTAATGAGAGCATTTAACATATAACTGGATGGACCCTTCTCCACTCACTGTTGGGTAACAGGTTTTTATACCGGCCTATTCCAGGTTATCATTCACACGATCATAGCACATGACCATCGCTCACGAAAATACACCAATAACGTAGTACTTACTGAACATTCATATATGATGTGGTATTGTGACATAGATGTACCCAGCAACGGGTCCAGGTGATCTTAGGGGTTTCAAGACACCCCATGACCATAGACGGGGGTCTTAAACCTCATATGTCAGTGGCAAATATTATGTCAAAGGAACATGTAGGGTTTATATAGGCCTAAGTCGGAATTTGTGTCAATGTGAAAACTGAAGAATTACCAGCCGGTTAATATTAACCGTTCTTCCTTGTGGACTGTTACCTTGTCGTGGTAAGGAGGCTTGTGTACCCCTATGACCCTCTGAGCTATACTGGTGGGAGGCAACTCCTGGCAGGTCCAACCATACCGGGCAGGTCTGGGGCGAGTGGTCAGACAAAGCACAGTCCAGCCACATCTCTTGATCATGGAGCCCGGGAGGATAATGGTCTACGGAAAACTTGTGGGCACAGCGGCTTGGGCTAATCACCCACACAGTTGTTATTGAAATCGATTACAGAAACCGAAACCATGAATACTCAACCACACTTCGATCTGAGCAAAGCAGGCTGTCCTGAAAGGGTGCGTATGAATCCCTTGGGTGAAAGCCGACAGGAAGCCCAAGGGAGGAAGAGTCTGCTACAGCTCAAGTAAAAAAATTAGAATTGGATGTTGGAATGTCAGGACACTGTACCAGGCAGGAAAACTGGCACAGCTCGCCAAAGAAATGAGAAGATACAAGCTGAGCAGCATTGGAGTCTGTGAAAGCAGATGGAACACCTTTGGGAAGGTTACAACTAGCTCTGGAGAAACTTACTTGTACTCTGGGAATGAGAGAGAAGAAGATGCACACACACACACATGGAGTAGGGCTGCTCCTCTCAAAGGATGCAGCAAAAAGTCTCATCGAATGGGAACCAGTCTCGGAGAGAATCATCACTGCCAGATTTACATCAAGAGGTCGGAACATCACCATTATACATTGCTATGCACCAACCAACTCTGCTGAATTTGAAGAGAAAGGGACCTTCTACCAACATCTACAAACAGTCACCCAAAAACTACCGAAGAGGGATATCCAAGTTGTTATGGGGGATATGAATGCCAAGATTGAAAAGGATAATGACAATTGGTAAGGCACAATGGGGAAAGAAGGTCTGGGACAGATGAATGAGAATGGTCTCCTATTTGCAGATTTCTGTACTCTCAATGAACTGATAATCGGAGGAACTCTCTTTCCACACAAGCCTACACACAAAGCCACATGGATATCCCCAGATCTAAAGACGGAAAACCAAATTAACCACATAACAATCACCAAGAAATGGAGGAGAGTGCTTCTAGACGTCAGAGTGAAAAGAGGAGCTGACATTAACTCCGACCACCACCTCCTTGTGGGTGAATTTAGGATGAAGCTAGCAGCAAAGAAGAAGACGGATAACAAGGTACAAAGAAGGTTTGAGATAAGAAAACTTCAAAATACTAAAATACGACAGGAACTGGGAATCACACTACGGAACAGGTTCCAAGCATTGGAAGAGGGAAAAAACATTGATGAAAAGTGGGCAAGATGCAAGAATGCAATTACAGACACCTGTGAACAAGTCCTAGGCTGCTGTGAAGCTAGGAGGAAGGACTGGATTACAGACGACACCTGGGAAGCTATTGAGGCAAGGAGGGGGACTAAAATGAAACTCAACAAGGAAGCAGATGACACAAGAAAAAAAACTGCAGCAGGAATACCAGGAAAGAAACAAAACAGTTAAAAAGAAGACAAAGTGGGACAAGAAAACATATGTCGAGAAACTAGCAAACGAGGCTGAGATCGCAGCTAGGCAAACAACTCCAGAGAATTATACAAGATCACCAGACAGCTAGCACGGAAGAACAAGAGCACTAGTCGCCCCATCAGGGACAAGCAGGGAAACCTTCTCACTAAGGAATCTTTACAGTTACAACGCTGGAAAGAATATTTCCAAGATATCTTGAATAGGCCTCCACCAGATTCAATCCCATACATTGAGGAAACAAATGAAGACCTTAACATTAATTGTGGTAGGATATCCAAAGAGGAGAGCAAGATCTTGAAAATGTGGGGGTCACCTGGCAAGAGGCCAAAGCTATAGCCCAGAAGAGAGTGAGGTGGAGAAACATGGTTGACGCCCTATGCTCCTGACGGGGCCAAGAGGATTAAGTAAG
>BSQZ01000011.1:3522500-3560000 GCA_033239005.1 Lamellibrachia satsuma
CAACTGGGACGAGGGATGTTCACTTATCCGACGAAACTACAAATCGACTTTGGCTGACAAGAAAAATTAACAGTTCCTGAATAAAGAACTTGATTGAGTGTAGTGGGTATTACTTTATGAGTTTCTACCGGGTTACGTCCTTTATATGGAGTGTAGATTACGTTTCTTTTGAACAACAGTATGCCTGCAATATTCAACATCGACGAAAACCATAAGCAGCAGTCTGACCTCGTTTACCAGGTCATCATGCACATCCAGGGGTGTGTTAGTATAGCGTGCGTTAACAACCACACGCTAGCCTACATGCGTTTTATGTGGTACACGTTATCGAAGGAGAAAAACTCGTTGACAATATATTAAGTAAAATCTCATCACAAAAACACCGGGCAGTTTGTGTTAGCCAATACCGTTGAAACAACAAGTCCACCGCTTTGTACCAAAGTTAGTATTTAGTTAGCATGCTGCAAGACACACTCTGGGCTTCACACACTGCATTCTACAAGATATCACAAATGTGAGTGAATATGTTCATCAGAATGGATGGTCCAAATATGTAATATTTTTACTTATTTCACAGTCAGTTTATCTTTTTCTTTCCGTGACGTTTCGACTGCTATCAGCAGTATTCTTCAGACGACTACTGCTAGATGGCGACACGGTAGTCATTATACACAGAAGTATCACTGTGGTGATATATACTGATAAGAAAAAACAAAGAGAACATCAATCGAGATGAGGGCCGATGCCGACACTCACATATCTACGATGATCTCCTGAAGGGCCACCCAGGGCGCGGCCGCGGGGGGGCCACACACCAGGGAGCGGCAGCGGGGGCACACACCAGGGAGCGGCCGCGGGGGGGGCACACACCAGGGAGCGGCCGCGGCCGCGGGGGGGGGGGACACTTCAGGGAGCGGCCGCGGGAGTCGTAGAATGACTACCGTGTCGCCATGTAGGGGTAGTCGTCTGAAGAAGATTGTTGCGAGCAGTCGATACGTCAAGGGAATAAAAAGGTAAACCGACTGAGAAATAACTAAAAATATTACTCAACCCAACACAAAGTGTTGGAACCAAACAATCCTAGGGCTAGCTGTCTCCACCACTTTGTGACCAAGAGGTTGACTACACTCCAGCATAGCCATGGTTACACAGTTACACAGCTTATTATGTAGTGTTGAGGCTCAGGTCATATGTTGTCAGGCACGTTGGTAAGATGAGTTGTGATGCATGATGCATACGGAAGGGTGATTACCTAGTGAACACATGGCTTAATAAGTATGACCTTGACGTGAGCACACCTAACGGGCGATGCTATTCACGCTATCATAAAAAACCATAGATAATAATGGATTTTGGTCAGTCTTGACAACTAGAATGGTGCTAATTTCAGACAACTTAAACCCATACATAAATTACACGGCGGAGACCATCCCGCGTTTGATGGAAACTGAAGTGGTTTCTGGCATTAAACATGTCGTACCTTCTAAGCATTCTAGTTTTTGTTGTTTACAATACTGGACAACGTTGAGTCAATGGTCTGTCTGGTACGTATATATATTGTTGTTACTAAAATCTGATACTCTTGTGGAGCCTCACTAAACTTGTCAGCCTTTTCAGAACATTCACGAATGATACACAGTCCTAGATATGAAGAGACCGGTATTTACACCAAACACACACATGCTTGTGATAATTGGGTGTAATTGTCAAACCTCTGATATGGGGGACTGCCATATTAAAATTATTCAAATAAAAAAGCGTTCCTAGTACCCCACTGAATCTGTTTCTCGACACCGTTGGTTTCAAGGATCCATACAAAACGTTTAAGTCATACGCAATTTCTGGGTATCCCCCTTGGCTGCTAGACCACTACACAACACCGCACGAAAACGCGTTACTTATATACGACATAACCGACCTTTTGGTCAGTCTTGAAAACTAGAATGGTGCCAATTTCAGAAAATTTAAACCCATTGTCGATACGCGTGATATAATGGATAAGGTCGCACAATCGTGTAATCAACACTCCCGAAAGATTACTTGACGCACACATCATGTAATAAGTATTAGAATAGCATAGTAGAACACAGTATTAGTATAATCGTGTGGCGACCGATTATAAACGGCAAAATACGTGAGACGGACAGCCCTTACCTGTTTCCCAAACGGAGCTTGATGCTTGTAGTATATGACTCTTCCAGATCTGAGAAAGTCAAATGAGTTTGCTATTTTATACCATTTGGTCATTCGCGTCATGCGTGGCGTACGTGAAAACACTGACACTAGCCACGTCACACCAGACTTCGGTGGTCGGCTGCTGCGCACAAGATTCGGTGGTCTGACAAGCGCTTTTTTATAGCATGTATGTATATGATAGATGGTGACATTTGTAAGGTCAGTTTAAATGACATGTATGCATGTGGACGTGAATGATCCCAAACATGTAATGCAACTCAAATAACCGGCAGTCGCGGCTTGTAGAAAAAAATACGTAACACGCTGGTCGGTTAGTCACGTAAACAGTTTTTTAGTATAAATACATAAAACAACATGCCGCATGGTCACTAAATAAAGCATCATAAGCAAGTGAATTCAGCGGGACTAATAAACAAGACTATACATAAATACTAATATGTATGTGTGCATATATATATATATATATATATATATATATATATATATATATATATATATATATATGTATGTATGCATGTGTGTATGCATGTGTGTATGTATGTATATATGTATATATATATATATATATATATATATATACATATATATATATATACATATATATATATATATATATATATATATATATATATATATATATATATATATGCATATGTATATATATATATATATATATATATATATATATATATATATATATACATATATATATATATATATATATATATATATATATATATATATATATATATATATATATATTATATATATATATATATTGATGATGTATTTGGATGACAGTAGGTTACGCATCTCCCCCTCCCTCGCATAGGATGTTTTACTCCTGGACACAAGACAGAATAATGGTCATCAGTGGACCGTAGTGGGCCGTAGAGGGCCGTAGTGGGCCGTAGTGGGCCGTAGAGGGCCGTAGTGGGCCGTAGTGGGCCGTAGTGGGCCGTAGAGGGCCGTAGTGGGCCGTAGAGGGCCGTAGTGGGCCGTAGTGGGCCGTAGAGGGCCGTAGTGGGCCGTAGTGGGCCGTAGTGGGCCGTAGAGGGCCGTAGTGGGCCGTAGAGGGCCGTAGTGGGCCGTAGTGGGCCGTAGTGGGCCGTAGTGGGCCGTAGAGGGCCGTAGTGGGCCGTAGTGGACCGTAGTGGGCCGTAGTGGGCCGTAGTCGACCGTAATCGACCGTAGTCGACCGTAGTGGGCCGTAGTGGACCGTAGTGGGCCGTAGTGGGCCGTAGTGGGCAGTAGTGTGTCGTAGTAGGCCGTAGAGGGCCGTAATGGGCCGTAGTGGACCGTAGTGGGCCGTAGTGGGCCGTAGTGGACCGTAGTGGACCGTAGTGGACCGTAGTGGGCCGTAGTGGGCCGTAGTGGACCGTAGTGGGCCGTAGTGGGCCGTAGTGGGCCGTAGTGGGCCGTAGTGGGCCGTAGTGGACCGTAGTGACGTAGATGTAAGGACGTCGGATGAGAGAACTCGGATTTGATTCCTTTCGCTGACATTTCGAAACTTAATTTCGTTCACCTCAAATTACCACAGTACACTCAGCTGTATACATGAGTATATGTATACATACAGGGATTTTATGTGAACGAACAATATTACCGCAGTAACTGCAGCGTGGCTGAATGCTTCCCAGAAAAGTCGATATGACTTTTGAATGAACAGGTCAGCCAGGTGATGAAGTGTAAAGCATTATGGACTCGAATCCCGGGCACTTCGATAGACACGCAGCCACTTTACCCATAGAGATTTGCGCCCCGCATTATCATTATCACTGAAGACGTTTAGTAAACGGAAAGCAGTATCTACTAAATGTTCAATTCTGCTAAAACTGGTTAAACCGTTTACTACAGCGATCTTATTCGAAAACAATGACAACATAATTTAGAACTGTGCGATGCGTTCGCAAATATAAATCAGTACATTATAACTACGCAGACATATGCGTGCATTGTTTAACGTACTGTTGGATGTAGACATGTTAAGAAACACATTTGCCCTGCGAGAATATCATATGTCCGTTAGTAACAATGTTCTGACGGTGCACTTTTGTGGTGCCTCTTAGGAAAGGCAATGTGCTAAATCACTGTTAGTTCTACTCATTTCTCTTCGATGTGTTGACAAAAATGCGTTTACTTGTAACTGCGCATTTAACACCAATGCTCCTGGATACCATAAGCACGCGGCATCATATACGTGCTCGCATGAACAGTAAGACAGGACCAGTCGCACTTTCTCTCGTAAAAACAGTATCGCAGTCAGGTATGTATGACATTTACGATGATAAACACCCAGAGACTGCCTTGGTGAAAGGTGTCCACGATCAAATAAATAAGGAAGAGGACAATAAACGTCGTAACTATGTCGCAAGAGTTGGTCAATTAATGGGTAGTTGAAGCTGAAGAGAAATACAAGGGTTAGAGCACCGCACGAAATTAAATGTATAGCTTGTCAGTGTTGTTACGATCTATGACAACGCGACATTCCCTGGACAATGATGTTAAATTCACGTATATTTCATAGTGGGAACTTAGCATTCCATGATCCAGTCTGTTCCTCTCCTTACCATGATCGAGATTCTCTCTCCCTCCCTCTCCCTCAATCTCCTTCACTCTCCACTGCTATCCCTCCCTCTCCCTTCCTCTCCCAAGTTCTCCCCTCCCTCTCACTCGCTCTCTCCCTCTCTATTTCCCTCCCTCTTCCTCCATATTCCCCTTTCTCCCTCTCCCTCCCTCTCCCTCTCGCTCTTTCTCCCTCTTCGTCCTTATTCCCCCCTCTCCCTCTCCGTTATTCTCCTCCATACCGTCCTTGTCCCCCATCCCGCCCTCTCTCTCCCTCTTCCAAGATATTCCTCCCTCCTTCCTCATTCTCCCCACCTCTCTCCCCTTATCTCGCTCCCTCTCCCTCCACCATCTCCCTCCCTATCCATCCCTCTCCGTCCCCACCACCCCTCTCCCTCTCTCTCTATCTGTCTACACCCATCCCTCTCCTTCCTACCCTCTCACTCTCTCTCCCTCCCTCTATCAGTCTCTCCTCGCACTCACTGTCCCTGTCCAATCTTCTCGCTCACTATTCTTACCTGTCGCCGTCCTCACCATCCATCTCCCTCTATTTCCCTCCCTACCCC
This sequence comes from Lamellibrachia satsuma, assembly GCA_033239005.1. Taxonomy (NCBI): domain Eukaryota; kingdom Metazoa; phylum Annelida; class Polychaeta; order Sabellida; family Siboglinidae; genus Lamellibrachia; species Lamellibrachia satsuma. The sequence continues at coordinate 3,527,828 of BSQZ01000011.1, forward strand.
CTTATCCATCCCTCTCCCTAGTTATCTCAATCCCTCTGCATCCGTCCCTCTCCCCTCCCTCTCCCTCCCTCTCCCTCTTCCTCCCACTCCCTCCCTCTTCCTCCTTATGTCACCCTCTTCCTCCCTCATCCTCCATCTTCTTCCCTCTTCCTCATTTTCCCTATCTTCCCCTCTTTCCCTCTCCCTTCCTCTCCCACCCTCTCCTTCGCTCTCTTTCCCTCTCCCTCTCTCTCTACCTACCTCACACCCACTGTCCCTCCCCCTCCCCTACCCCCTTCTCGCTCACTCTTCCTACGTCTCCCTCCCTCTCCCTTCCTCACCCTTCCTCTCCCTCCGTCTACATCCCTATATATATATATATATATATATATATATATATATATATATATATATATATATATATATATATATATATCCCTCTCTCTCTCTCTTCCTCTCTCCCTCCATCTCTCTCCCACTCTCTTCTTCCTTTTTCATCCCTCTCCATCTCTCTTCCTCCCTTCACATGGCATCACAGTTATTTATATTATATATGCTTCTGAATATCGTAGGCACGCGCCATATACTGACACATGTTAAGAGGTTTTCTTGGTGAAAAGTATCCACGATCTACTAAATAAGGAAGAGGACACGAAACGTCGTAAATATGCGTAAGTCGGGGTGAATTTATGGGTAATTGAAATTGAAGATAAAGACAAGGGTTACAGCAACGCACGATATAAATTGTACAGCCTCTGTGTGCTGTTGCTATTTATGACAATGAGACACTCCTCTGACAATGTAGCGTAGCTGTTGGCGCGTACAAGAGGTTTATTAATTGCACTAAAACATGCCGGTCCTCCGCAAGGGGTAACTTGGTAGTTCGAATGTGGATCATTTCAAGTACATTTCAGAATAGGAAATGAATATACCATCATCCAAACTTCCCCTCTCCTTAGTATATTATTGTACCATCCTCTCCTTATCCACCTCTCTCCCACTCTCCCTCCCTCTCCCTCCCTGTCCCTCCCTCTCTCTCCCTCCCTCCCAACTTCCCTATCTCTCTCTCTCTCTCTCTCTCTCTCTCTCTCTCTATCTATCTATCTTTCTCTCTCTCTGACTCTGACCCTCTATCTTAATTCCTCTTCCTCCCTCCCCCTTCCTTTCCCTTCCTCTCCTTCCTTCTCCATCCCGCTCCACCTCTCTCTTCCTCCATCCCTCTCCCTGCATCTCCCTCCCTCTTCGCTATCTCTTCCTCTCAACCACTGTCCTTGTCTGTCCTTCCGTCCCCATTCCTTTTCCTACCTATGCCAATCTCCCGATCTATGACCACCCTCTCTCTCTCCCTCTCTCTCTCTCTCTCCCTCTTTCTACCTCCATCACTCGCTCTTCCTCCCTCTTCATTCCTCCCTGTCTCTCTCACCTCCCTCCCCGTGGGATTTCACATGTTGCGTAATGAATGGATTCTACTTCCAGTCATTTCTTGAAATGACTTAAAAATATTGTCATAATTATGTTAAATATGATGTTACAAATTTTAGTGGACGATATCAAGCGCTACAATAATAGTATGCATGTAATTGTATTATAAGCATACATCCTATAGTTCATCTACAAGCGCTGCATATTAATAAGTTATGCATTAATATCATGTTATTGTATGATATGCTACCATATTCAATAAACAACAAGCCAAAAAAAATGTCATACCATGCATTTACGTTTGGATAAGAGCACATATTTATTCAACCAATATTACTAATGAATTACTATTCACCAGTCTTCTAGAAAGGTATGTGAAACATACTAGCACATTTACATGCATTTTATATATAACTCATAAAGCAATAACCATGAAAAAAAATTCCTGTGCCATGTGTAAATATTTCCGTATATTCATTTGACTGTTTTTGAATACTTGATGTTTGATACTCTCTAAACAGCCAAACAGCTGATGACAGCAAAACCGTTAGGCACTGATGTATTTAGAGATCGAAATCACCTGCTCTGTGAGTACGCGACAGGTAGGATTGCCCAAATTGTCTAAATTGCAGCATGTGGTTTCGCAGATTCAGTCTATTTTTAAAGTCAATATTACTAGTTAGGTTGATTACATATATTATTAAGTAAATATGTTAGATTCATAAATTAAAGAAGGAAAGGTAATGAAAAACCTCAAAATTTAAAACAATTTTACGAAGGGTACGATAATTTCCTTAAGAAAGTTGAACTTAGATTAATACAGTTGGACGAAAACATCCAAGCAATGGTTGATGAGACAAGAGTTAGAAATTATTAAAGAGCAAATATCGAGCAAAAATCAGACAAAGTCTGATTGGAAGACTACGAAGATGAAGCTACGGAGGTTTTCAAGGGTCAAGCAATGAAAATCAAGGAGAGAGATGCATATTAAGCAATGCCCTCATATTTAACCGTCCTGAGTCACAATAAAAACTTACATTCAACAGAAAAAAACACGACAGGAAAACGTTGCTAAAACTATGGTAAAAAATAAGCCAAAATAAGCCAAATATGACAACGAAATAAACCACTAATATTAGCATTATCCGGAAACTAAAACACCGTGTCTTCTCAGGATTTAGGCAACTGCTGACCAATTTAGGAATAAACATAATGAATTTGAACAGGTAAACATATATTTAGTAACAAACATAATAGAGATTAATGAAACAAAACCCGACATGTCTAGTTACCACCCCATAATTCTCGCTAGATATATATAAATAGGCTTACATAATACTGAAATCAAAGAAAGGAGATAATTTATAACATACATCGAAAACTCCTTACTCACAGAAAAAGTAAAAATGCATTACATACATCATGCAAAGAGCGTAGTAAGCAAGAAAAACGAATTAAGACGAAGGAGATGAACTAAAAATGATGGTAGAAGACATTGACCTTCATGTAATTGGTATAACTGAATCATGGGCCAATATACACTTACACAATGCTGAATTAGGACATACAGGACACGTAATGCTGAGGAGAAGTCGACTAGGAAGAGGGGGGTTTTATATGTTAAAGAATCTATTCGGGCTTATGAAATAAAATTAGAAAGGGGAGCAGATTACATTGAAGCTTACTTAATTACTTTTTCTTGCCTGTTTGCTCACACAGGCCATCGGATATGGTCCTTCACCCTTGTCTGTTTGCTCACTGGGAGCATAGGCCATCGACTATGGTCCTTCACTCTTGTCTGTTTGCTCACTGGGAGCATAGGCCATCGACTATGGTCCTTCACCCTTGTATGTTTGTTGTAATTTGTTTTCCTTTCTTTCCCGGTGTATATCATCTTCTTTTTTTCATTTTCGTTGTATCTCTGCCAGATATTTCTTGGCTTTCCTCTGTTTTCTTCCCTTTGTTTCCTTCGTGTGTGTGACTTATCCACCTCCATTTTCTATTGTTTATTTCGTTTTCTACTTGCATTTGTTTGGTCCTTTCCCACAGCATAGTGTTGGATAACTTGTCTGACCATTTGTTGATGAAGGTTTGTATTCTTTTTAGCGTTTTTGTTTTGTGTAAATCGCCATGTCTCCAAGCCGTAGAATAACACTGACTTAACATTTGAGTTAAATATCCTCGCTTTGGTGTTAAGTTTGATTTGTTTTGCCTTCCAAATGTTTCTCAATATGTAGCATGCTACTCTATCTTTGTGTATCCTTGCTGTGACATCTTCTGTGCCCCCACTCTTGTTAATTATTTGTTTTCCTGTATATTTTGGTGAATGTGGGACAAGAGAGTCATCTGAAAAATACAGATCCTCAAACTGGCTTTTGTTTTCTGTGGTCCACGTCATTATCCAGTCTTAGGCTATCAGGGAGAGGAACGGTGACAAAAGGCATTCCTGCCTCACTCCTGTTTTAATCATAAACGGGTATGTCGTGTGTCATGCATGAATGATCTTACATGTCATGCCTTCGTAAGTACTTCTTATCAAAGAATTAATTTCCTCCGGTATTCCACAGTGTCGTAGAAGCTTTCATAATGTCACCCTGTCGAGGCTATCAATTGCCTTCTCATACTCTACAAAGTTGACTACAAGGCATGGACCCTGCGACCAGAACCACCCTAAGGTAACGTAACGTATTACGAGCTTGGCAGTTTGATAAACAGGCACCTGACACATGTGCGAAACTCTGAACTGTTAAATGACTCTCTTCGTTTATTGTTGCTCTCGTTGTGTAAGGTCAACGTTGCCGCCACTCCTCAGGTATGTGACGATATCTATGCATTTTGTAACGCACTGTATCGTGACAATACACCAGACATTCCTCCGCCTCCCTTGGCAGCAGTTTCGCGAGCCCCTACATTACGCTTATGTGTGGCTCCCCAATTTTTGTTTCGACTGCGAATAACTCACTCTTACCGTCATAGCTGTGATACTGCAGTATATCAGGTCGGGTTGGAGTTGGTAACTGGAAAAGCGGCTACGACGTTGTGTCAACCACATACGGCGAAACAGAACACAATTTCCAATTTGTTTAAGGATGCAAAATACACGTGCACTCACACGCAAACGCACGCAAACACATATTCGACTGGTATAAACATAGGTTAGCAGCATAGCATAGGTAAATGTTGATATTGTGCGAGTGTCATCGATCGCATATGACAATATACAGATCAATAATTGAACCGTCTTTGTGATAACGAAGATTCACTGCTACTTTTCAACCTGCTGCATGACATGTTGTGACGGTGTTGTCCTCTTTGGACATCTTTAACATATGTATTTAATGTATGATGTGGAGCCGTCATCACGACCATTTATAAAGCACGCTGGTTTAACATATATCCATTTGTGGTTATACGTGTACGTCCTATTTAGCAAAGATAAGGTTTTGAATTAGTTAATTGCTGTGTTTCACAATTATGATAAGTAATTGTAATTCAAATGAGCAAACTGCTGTTGACACAGTCTGGTGAATCATGAAACAGTATAGACATTCCACGTATAAGTGCTACGTTGTTGGCCTTATACTTGGCTATTTGCAAAACAGCAACGGCGATTGTGTATACTATTGCAGGCTCTAAATAAACACCCATTTTAGATATGAATGAAGTAAAGTAGACTTAGATATCATTTTGAGCCACTCTCGATTTGCGATTACAAAAGGTTACGACGGGTATACCCATTGTCAGCTACTGATTGGACTTTGCTTCAAACAGTTAGACATTTGGATCGCTCTCTGACATTATCGCCCAATCAACTGGCCTGGCTAATCGGTCTCGCGCGATTGCTGACTTGACCGATTCTTGTAATACGATATTGCGGCCGATACATTGTAAATATTATTGTTGAGCTTATCATTATATCTAGAACAAAATACCGTACCCTGGTCCTTAGTTCAGTTTTCACCAGAAGTTATATCATTCAATTACCGGTACCAGATGCTAACTTTCATGAGGCTAGGTTTAGCAGAAATAGTAGCTACGAAAGTTAAAGCAATGAAAACTATTAAGTCACCTGGAGTGGAAGGAATTCTACCAAAAACACAAATCTAACAAAAAGATCAAATTAGCATGCCATCCCAAATCGTTTCACAAATGTGTTCAACTGGTCACAAAAGTGTTCAACTGGTCACAAAAGTGTTCAACTGGTCACAAAAGTGTTCAACTGGTCACAAAAGTGTTCAACTGGTCACACAAGTGTTCAACTGCTCGTCATCGAGGCAGTTCCTGTCTAAAAGTATGCCGACGACTCAGGAATACCTCCACATCGTCATTACATACGTATTTCATGTTTATCAACTGGGCTCTCAACTCTTCTACTTCAAGCAATTGCGAGTTCGAGAAAACATTATAACTGTCATGCAGGCACATTTTCGCTTTGCAAGAACTGGGAAACATACAAGCGCACTTCACCAGCCGATATAGGTGTTAACGACAAGGCGAGTACCACGGCCATCCTCTGTACCGTCGCAGCATGAGAAATGCTAACAGTCGACGGCGACAACGAAACGCCTTACCTCGCTCACGACGGGCGTTCCGACGAGGGAGCCTCAGCATGTGTTACGAACCATCCAAATTGTGAACGATGTCATGGCATGACGACGCCACTTTGTCAGTGTTGAAGTTGAAGAAATGTAAAAGGGCATACGTTTGCGCAACTTGTGGAATGTGATTCCCACCCACTGAAAATATAGCTTATTCCAATCCGCTGAACATGTAGTTAGACGTGTCTATGGGGAGTTCAGTTAGATAAATCATCGATGACAAGAAAAACAACAATATTTGGAAGAAGAACTGTTTGTACGTTGGAAGCGACGGTGATGGCAACTAGATGCAAGATTGACATTGACGAATCAAAATAATATATATATATATATATATATATATATATATATATAATATATATATATATATATATATATATATATATATATATATATATATATATATATATATATATATATATATATATATATATATATATATATATATATATGTATATATATGTATGTGTATATATGTGTGTGTGTGTGTGTGTGTGTGTGTGTGTGTGTGTGTGTGTGTGTGTGTGTGTGTGTGTGTGTGTGTGTGTGTGTGTGTGTGTGTGTGTGTGTGTGTGTGTGTGTGTGTTTGTGTGTGTGTGTGTTTACGGTTACTCGACCGCCCATGTTAAATGAGGCTGACCCGACATTACTTAGAAATATATAATTAGCTGCAACAAATCCAAGCAAAAGGAAAACAAAAATCTCTGCCGACCCGACCAAACATCTAACTTTCAGGAATTTCTTTTTTCAATATCATTGTGAATGAAATATTCAGAGTTGTTTGCGCTCGAGAAATATATGGAACAAACAGATTATTTAAATGGCTTCCTTGTCCACTTGCCTGGACCTTTGCCTTGGATGGCAATCTCGCTAAATATTGTTAAATCTTGCTAAAGGTGAGACTTTCCAGTGATTGGGTAGGAAAAGAATTCTTGTATATTCCTTGGGGGAAGAAATAAAAACATGTGCTTGATCATGTTGTGAGTTTGAAAATGTGTGACAATGAGCGATGCGCATTCCCGAACTTGACCATAAAATGTGAGAGCATGTAACAGGAAAAAACAGATGTTGTGTAGACATTATTAAGCTTGTGAATGTTGTAGACGAAAGGCATCTGAATAATTTATGTTACTTTACAAACGAACGATTTTATTAATGATCTGATAACACACCAGTTACTATGATGAACTAGAAGGGTCATCGCTGTTGTGTTCTGAATTTAGAAACGCGATGGAGCGATGCGCGATGCTATGGAGCGATGGGCGATGCGAGGGGGCGATGCGCGATGAGATGGGCGATGATATCGAGCGATGTCCTATACTGTGGAGCAGTGGGCGATACGACGGAGCTATGTGCGATGCGATGGTGCGATTTGCGAAGCGACGAAACTGTGCAGAGTGAAGCCGTGTGCGCATACCTATGACGAAAATGAAACTAAATATAATCAGTTGCTAATAGAAATGTATGTGTTTTGTCAACCGTTTTGGTCCTATCGTAACATATGAAAACGAATTGGTGCCTATCGATAATATATTATGGCCGAGGTGGTCGATAAAGTGAACCAATGGTGGCAGAGAAGGGGTCGTCTCTGGCGGCAGAGAAGACGCAATTATTTTAACCGATAATGAGCATCTATAATGGCCGAGAAGGGGCATATATGGTGGTTGGTATATATATATATATATATTATTATTATTATTTTTATTCGTCAATCTTGCATCTAGTTGCCATCACCGTCGCTTCCAACGTACAAACAGTTCTTCTTCCAAATATTGTTGTTTTTCTTGTCATCGATGATTTATCTAACTGAACTCCCCATAGACACGTCTAACTACATGTTCAGCGGATTGGAATAAGCTATATTTTCAGTGGGTGGGAATCACATTCCACAAGTTGCGCAAACGTATGCCCTTTTACATTTCTTCAACTTCAACAATGACAAAGTGGCGTCGTCATGCCATGATATCGTTCACAATTTGGATGGTTCGTAACACATGCTGAGGCTCCCTCGTCGGAACGCCCGTCGTGAGCGAGGTAAGGCGTTTCGTTGTCGCCGTCGACTGTTAGTATTTCTCATGCTGCGACGGTACAGAGGATGGCCGTGGTACTCGCCTTGTCATTAACACCTATATCGGCTGGTGAAGTGCGCTTGTATGTTTCCCAGTTCATGCAAAGCGAAAATGGGCCTGCATGACAGTTATAATGTTTTCTCGAACTCGCAATTGCTTGAAGCAGATATACACTTTATTTTGCATGTTGTGTTTGGATTTGTCGCGATACCTTTCAGCTACGGGTGTGGCAGTTAGGCTTCAAACGTCACTCGAAGTCAAAAATGCGTTGTGTAGCATACAACCAATTAACCAATCCGTTCAAGGTACAAGCTTTGTCTGTTTGAACAATAATTGCCTATATTTATGCAACAGATAGTGTTGGTTTGCAAAACCGAATTGAAAAAAACACATGGTTTGCAGTCTCCGTCACAAAGGAGGGCGCAATGTTTATTTAGTCAAACTCAATAATTTGCCTTACAAAAGTGATAATTCATACCCAACGTCAATTGGAGAGTCCGGTGGTTGTCACGTGCTGAATCACAGAAAACCGGACTATCTAAGCACGACCGTGCAGCGCGCTGTATTCGAGGCGGATCCACGTGATTTTCGGAGCCGTCGAGAGGTAAACTCAGGTATGGTCCACCGCTTGGCAAAGCTTTCGAAATCTGGTTTGTTGAAACCCAGACGCGGACGTTCTGACATCAGTGTAGAAGTTGATTATTTGCCACACCGTTTGGTGTATCAGATAACTGCTATGGATCCACGAATTACTGTACATAATGAACGATAACACAAGTACTGGAATCTGCGTCCATCACAGTATTTCCCTCAGGTCAAATCATCGTTACACAAAAAGTCCGCAGTGGCAGCACCTTACAAGTCAGGGTGGCCAAATAGTATCGCCATCTGGCGGCTAACGCATAGTGTGGCACACGCAGCTGTACACATAGGGTTATTGTTACACTACAACACGTATGCAATTAGTAGTACAATGATATATGCGGATCCTTCCAAAGCATTATCGAACCTAGAAGCGAAAGACGAACCACTTGCATAGGTATGACGGGCAGTGTGAAGACGTGCAACAAGGTTGACACATATATCAGGAGGGCGGGTTATAAGTAGGTGAACATTGTTGGACTCTCGATAAGCCAATGGCTTCCTTGTCCCCTTGCCATCTGGGCCTTTGGCTTGGATGGCAAATCTTGTTAAATCTTGTTAAACTTATATTGAAACACGTTGTTGGTCGACATTGATTAACAGGTGTAAATTTGTTGAAGTTTTGCTAATTGAACATTTGTATGGCTGTTGTTCGTTGTAGTGTCCTGAGGCAGCGTCCAAGTGTTACTGGACATATATTCGGCACTTCGGGGTTCCACTATTTAGACTACGGATTCAAACTCCACATTGAAAAAATGGCGAGTCTTGGCAGCATTTATATGATATTTGTAATCGTTGATAACACCGACGTTTTATTACAAGGATGAAAGTCCATTTTATAAGTAATTAAGTAGAAATTCCAGATAATCGAACGAACCCCGAACCGCCTCTTTAATCACTATCGTCTTTCACTCGGGAGAACAGGTTTACATGTTTATATTAATGCATGCGCATCTGTTGTGTTCATGTGTAAGTAAGTGTATTTAGACAGCACAAACCAATATACGTTGATCGTTTCCTTTTTTTATAGATGCATATCATTTGGCGTTTAGCATATTTGTAACTTCGGTGTATATTTTCAGCGAATATGGCTTCAGTTCATCAGTTTCAATTTGGAGAAACATTCTTTTTGTGGCTACGACTAGGTGAGTGTATACGACGGACCAAATAGCCGTGCAGGAACATTAAGAGTGTCGTACTACGGTAATATCAAGCCAGGAAAATCCAATATACCCAGTGTTCAAAAGGACCACTGACACGTGAGGGTTCCCCTAAAAAAATAGGTCACCCCCCCGAACAAATCTTCTTTTCAGGCACTGTAATGGCTGATAGCGCCTAATTTTGTGAAAAAGAGTTGTTTGCAATCATAGCGACCTCTAGTTACTGTATCAACTTCGGTTGAATGTATTTGTTGTAAGTCGCTCTGCTAAACGATTAAATTGTAAATTGTGGTCTAAACCTATGTTATTGGAGTAATGCGCTTGCAGATATAGTGCTCTGTCATTCTGAGAAGTAAAATGACATGGTAAAATGTATATATATATATATATATATATATATATATATATATATATATATATATATATATATATATATATATATATATATATATATATATATATATATATATATATATATATATATATTCGGATGTCATATATAAGCGGATGACAACTAAATAAGCGTAATGGTCATACCAGACCGAACCAAGTTTTGTAATTGGTTTTCTCTCGGCCCACCATGTGGCGTCACAACTGTGATTGCAGCTTCAACCCAAACCGGTGGTTAGCAAACGGAAGAAATTAATAAGAATCATTGTATTACAAAACTAATTTAGTATTTCAATGTCATAAACTTTCAGCTGCTGCATATTGATGAGCTTGCACTGGCTGCTTTTCAGTTTTATTCCAACAGTTTATAAGAGGGGCGGACTTCTGTTAAAACAATTTGAATTTGAAGGTGATTCCATACGTATTATTTGCATATAGAATGGAACCTCGTCAACCCGTACGGCGATAACCATGAAGCTTTGTCGTCAGGACATAATTTCCCGGGAGTGGAAACGCTACTAGTTATTCATCATAGTATGCTAGAGTTGCATATCCGGAAAACTCCGAACATAATCAGTGGGACCAAAGCGTCTGTATTAACGAGGTTCCATTGCACCCTGCGCGGTGGTGTGGACCAGTTTTCAGCAGTCACGGTAACAGTACTTTTTCCTCTGGGAGTGCAACATAATTCCTAGCCTCATAAGGGATTGTCACCCTATTTTAGGGGCAAACCTCCCATTTCCCATCATTCGCAGGACCAACATCTCTCCATCCACTTACGAGGAAGTGTGGTATGAATTTCAACTTAATTTATCCCACTTTTGGCGATTCCTTCCATCGGTTTTATGGTCAAGTTCCTAATTTACTGCGCCATAACCTCACAAAATTCGTCGACTGCGGAGTTTCTAAGACGTCCTTGTGCGTATTCGCAAGATGGCGACAACATCGATCGTGACGTTCCATTGTCTGAGTTACCACGATGCTAGATTTGGAGTAGCATATGGCAAATGCATATCCCAAAACAACCACACTTACACACCAATGCTAAGCAGACCGAACATAGTAGTGAGGCTATGTAGTTATCATCATCGCATGCGTTCTGATATGAATAAACGCACGCACTGTGTGCATTTAATGTATAACCATAATGAGTTATCAAAATAAAATTACTGCACCACAGAAAAATCATTAGCAACAGGTTCAGTCGCAAGTTCATTCCTTTCGTCATCAATACGCGGATACAAATAAAACTTATTATGTTTCCTTATTACAAACTTGGGATAACATAATTTCGTGACCGTCTGTATTTACCCATTCAGACCAATTTAACCCCATTCATTGCCCCCATGCCTGCCCCATCCTGATTTGTCAACCCCTTTAAATGTTTACTAAGATTGTTTTGTCAGTGCGTTTTAGTAGACATTGTTTTAACGTGTTCGGGAGACTAAGTACCAAATTGACTAATATAGCGATATAAGTTTTCAGTCACAACATTTAATTAATGGGTATCAAATTCAAAACGGTGCATGCAAGGACCAAACAGGAAACAATTCTCCATAAAAGGACAATGGACGACTCTTTTGTTGATCAGCGAGGTAATATTTTCAGAGAATATAAGTTTGTGAATTATGTAGGTTATGCTTGGCTACATACAACGGATAATTACTTGTGGATAATTCTACGAGAATTTTTGCTTGCGCATGTGCGTGTGCGTGTGCTTGTGCGTGTGCGTGTGCGTGTGCGTGTGCGTGTGCGTGTGCGTGTGCGTGTGCGTGTGCGTGTGCGTGTGCGTGTGCGTGTTTGGAGAATAATGGTGACTCTGCCATTTGCTAATTGAGTGCATCGCAAGCAAGCGCGTACAATGCAATGCCCCACCGTATCGCTCAATTTCTATGATATGTACCATGTCCTGCAGAAAGCCAATTTTAGCATTCAGATAATCGAGACGTCTTTACCAATTCTTGCTGGAGCCGGTCCAGGGTGCTTTTCATGACACGCATGACTTTTTGTTCGGCCGAGACCGTCGTCTCGTGCTATTTCTCCGAACATTCTTTTCCGTCGTCTTACCCGAACTTGTACTCTTCATCGCATGCATCACTCCTTGCGGATTTTTAATATGATGTTGTCCGATTGATGGGTAAGTTGACCTTCGATTTGGCGCCCCCCCCCCCCAACCTGGCGTCCGGGGGCGAGTGCACATCCCTGCCCCCGTGTCACTACTCCACTGTTGGGAATGAGATGGCAATTATTTTCGTACCGTTACAAGAAATTGCTAGCATTGCTGTTCGAAATACCTGTCAGATATTGCTCGGCAATCTCAGCTACTTTGCATAGGAGACGCCATTCACATCAACGAGTTGTTGTTGCACTCCTCCTTTTCCACGTAGTCCGGGGTGAGGCTGGTCGCCGATTTATGTTTTCCCTTCTTCTTCATAACTAGTTCCGTTTTACTACTCTCTCCACCAATCGTCTCCACTCCCCTCTATCCCTCGCCCTCATTATCCATTCCCCAGTATAGTTATGTAAATAGTTTCTGAAAATAATTGTGCACATATTTTACTCAATATTCGTTCAGTATTGCTAGGTGTCATTCGTTGTTTTTAATCTAGGACGTACTTACGTGATAGGACGATGCGTATAATTTAATAAATAATAATGATTTGTAAAACGTTGTTGTGGTAGTTGGTATTGTCGTCATCATTATGGTGTTTATTTTTAGGTGCATATACACGAGAATCACCGTACGACATGTATTGTGACCTACGTCACTTCAACCCCGAGACCGGCCAATTCTGTTGTAGAGGAATCGTCGCTGACGAACCGTCGGGACGCACCATGACGCCACCTGCCTACAATATGAAAACTGAGGGATGTCTGTACTGTTGAGAAACCGACAAACTGTCCACCCAACAACGTAACCTATTTCTGCTGCGGCGGCATCAGTACTAACGCACCCGTGGAAAATGCGAAATACCAGACGGCAATGTCAACGCGGACATGAAATATGGCGGCATGTCCGAATACAGCATGGATATTAATAGTTGCGGCATTTTCACAAGTAAGCAGACTCATTGGTTTAAACTTGTCCTAGCTGATTGCATGTAATGTAGTGCGTCCCTTCTTGCATATGCTTGTGTGATACATTGACAACTTTACCAACATATCACTGAATCTATTCAGACATGGACGTAGCTACACTGGAAATAATATTAGTCATACCAATACGGATGACGACAGCCGTAACAGGTTGCGACTGTCGTACACGTATGTATTTGTGCATGTATGTATATATGTTTGTATGTATGTATGTAATTTAAACAATGTTTGATACAAACAATATTGTTGACGCTACCCATGCCACTGTCGACTGCTGCTGATAGTTCATCCGCAAACACTGTTGCACCCTTTTCAATAAGATGATGCCCACCCCCCATGAACATGTCAGCCCTCCCAAAAAAACATCTCCACAAATCCACCTTTCTCTTCCCTAAATACCTGCTGAACTAGCGTGTTAATTGCTATCCTGCTGCAATTTTTATGTCCCTGATCCCTGCTACCCATTATTGATGAATTACTGACATAATTGTCTGCTCAACCAGTTTTTGCTTCAGTGTTATAATTAAAGCCTTTATTTTCTAACTATGACAGTCTTACCTTCCCTCTAGGCGTTATTAATCCCTACGTGTACTTGAATAGATCCTCCCTTGCCAGGACGTATGATTGTATCTACCCTCTCTGCGATAACCTCTATTTTTTACCATTGTTTAACGCGCTGTAAGTTTTCGTAACTATTGCTTCCACTACAAACACCCTCGCTTTCCTCCTCACCCCTTCCATCACTACCTCAGAGTAGCTATTGTGTCGGATATCTTCTGTTGTATTCTGTCATGCAGTGTCACTTGGCGGCATATCGTCCATCTCATTCGCACTCATCAACGTGTCACTTTTCCCTTATTTAACTGGATATATAAAAAAATCCATAAAAGAAATAAAATTTCATAAATTGGTAATAAACACCTCGAATCCGTGCTTTCAGACCTGTCATGCTATGGAAACCCCATTTTACTTGCAGTTGCTTCCTTCCAATTGGTAAAACCACGCGATATAAACGCAGACTCTAGTGTTGATGATGCGATTAGATTATGTTGGCTGTGAACAATTGTTTATTTTTGTACGGCATTGTGGCTAGTTGGCAGTGCATTTTTGAAGCCTGGAAAAAAGTGGTCCGGCCGGATATGCTCCTACGTCCTTGGTATTAGGAGACAACTACTACTGTATGATGATGTACATGGATGTTATTTCAAACTAGAGCGAATAGTATTAAATAGTGTCTGCTTGTAACATAAACAACGGCTGGTTCCACTGTTCACAATGTTACTGAATTGTCGCGCTGACGGCTTAACAACACAACTGCGTAATTATTGCAACATAATTGCGTATATGAAAAGCACACCTATTTTCGTTCAAAAAGTTGGTCACCGCCGCTACCTGGAATGGACGCAGATGCGGTATTTTGTCACGCAGTGATTCAGTCGAACCACTGATACGATGTTTTGTTGTACTCTTGGAGAGCGTCTGGCAGCTGAATCCGACTGAGCTTTCTCTTCGGTTTGGGCCACCTTAAAGCCTGACGCCTCCGGGTGTGGCGCCTCGTGCTTCGCGTCACCTGGGATGACAGGAAGTCGAATATCTGGGCCAGAAAACAGATTAGTGTGCGTGACGACAAATGACTGTTAACACACCTGAAGTGGTGAATACTAACAATATATAGGCAATGGAAACGGCAAAAACACAGCCAGCCTGCAGAACCGTCCTGCGCTCTGCACGGTCAATAATAAGGACGCATAATAACAAAGATCTCCTCGGGAAATGGTTGATCTGATAACTGCCTGACTGACTGGATGGACTCCTCTGCAGTTCGACATGATAACGACCACTCTATTGTCATGCCAGCGAATGATAATAGACCCGCTTCAAATGTCATGTCGGTACAACATGACCCCTATTTCCTTCTATTTTAGCTGATCAGCTGGTTGGTTTTATACAGTTGTTGGTAATGTTGTTCCTTTCAAAGCCGTCGTCTTCGGCATCGATTATTCGGGTAGAATTATTGCTGGCGGCCACAACTGTAACTACCTCGATATCAGGCTGTCGGGGTGGCATCAGTATCAACCTGAAGTTGTCTACCAGACAGGTTGTCCACAGAGCCGCCATTATTAATGATATTGTCAAGACAGTACTAAAATACAACTAATTATATACGAACCAGCCAATTTAATGTAAATGCAAATGGATGTCCAATAGGTAGGACATTGATAGTAAATAGATAGACAACGACATTGAATGATCATTACGTTGTTGTTGTGGTTGCGAAGGGACAATCGCGAGAGTGCAGTCGACTAGGTAGATTTACGGCACACGAAGGACGCTATCTACCTGGGACTGGGACATATGAATTGTTTATGTGACATTTATTACCGCAGCGCGTCAGTCACTCGTTATTGGATGCGGCAGATGCGAGGAAGAGACGAACGATACAGATAGCTCTTGTCAACAGCGGGGTAAGTAGCTCATTACTTTATAAGTAGCAGTTAGTCCGATTACGTTATGCCACACGAAACCATGGAATAGCCTACGGTTAATATGAGGGATGCGTTTAGATTATTCCCAATTAATTTCAGCTAGGGACTATGCTTACAGTGGCATTTCTGAAACGTTGGTCCAGCAAAGCTCATCTACCAGCAACTGAATGATAGCCTACAGCGTTATCAAGTTAACCTAAGCAAATAAATAATACGCTATTATAGTAGGACCCAATATATAAATTAACTGCCAGCATATACTTTTCTAGCAATATCCATAGACACATCTAAAGATACAGTCATAACTGCAGGAATTACGTCAAGTTAGGGCTTGTGAGGTTAAGGATTATTAAACACGGAGTAGCCAGTACTTGCATACGATTTGCTGCAATTTTCACTGATTATTATGGTAATTTTATAAGCATAAGTAATAATGGTTGCCACAGTTCATTCAGCTGTATAAATGAGTATATGTTCACATACAGAGGTGGCTATCTGAACGAATAGTATTCGCGTAGTAATTGCAGCGTGGCTGAATGCTTCCCATACAATTCGAGAAGGCGTCGCAATGAATAGGTCTGCCAGGGGGTGAAGGGTAAAACGCTTTGAACAATCCCTAGGACTGGATACGGCGCTATATAAAAACGTATCTTTTACCTTAATTACATTAGATTAGATATTATACATTTCAGACAGGCCATCGTCCTGTCTGAATAAGTGGTAGTTGTCATTTATAAATTCATGGCAAATGTAGCGAGTTAAATTCAACAGTATGAAACATTACTTCTGATACTGTAGAAATCATTGAGGTATGTGAATTAAAACAATAATTGGTTGGAAATTACTTCCAGGGAATAATTTATTCTGCAATGATCAGTATTCAAGTCTGCCACCTAAAAACCCATCAGTCAAATAATGAATTTTCTACACAAAAGTGGACATACAACGTAACGTCATTTCAAAGTTACAACATATACAAACATTGATTAGTTAATTGGAGCAAGTCGGATAAATTTCAACGGATTATCGTACGACTGAAATAGCGCCGCCGTTTGATTACATCCAAGTGTGTGACACTATCCACGCATGTAGTGGCACATCGTGCGTGAGGAAACCATGTGCAGATTACACATTACGTCCCCGAAGCGAATGTCTCCATGATTATATATATATATGTACACGTCACCAAATGTTTTCATTTAGAACCTTAATTTGTTATGATATTATTGTCTTCGCTTCTTAATGTGAAACCATTTAATAACAAAACAGCGATAACTATGTCCTTTCGAGCTCTGCAGCAGCAGGCGAAAACGAGTAAAACCCAAGTTCCGCCCACTTTTGACGTCATTGGACACTGGTTTATTTATCACCCACAAGGGGCGCAGTTTAGTGGAAAGGTCTATAGAGTATTATTTCGTGTTGATGTTCTCTGATGGATCGAATAAAGAGGCCTCACCAAATATCGCCATAATTGAAATATGAATAGAAATTCTAACTGAATCCACCCGCAATGTATTCACCAGCATCGATATTCAAATGTTTGTCCGTCAATTTCCCATGTGAGTGAACTTTGATTGGAACTGAACGATGATGTTTGATCTATCTAGCTCCACTGTTCTTTAATAAAACTACAAGCTAATCCCTTTCTCGTCCGTGAACCAGAGTAAGCAGCCGTTCCTCGTTTTATTTTTTAGGTTATATGTAGAAGTTTCCCATCCCAATGGACAGTCAGTGGAGCACTTGACTTAAATGGATCTCTTAGTGTGTTACTATCTCAACGCAAACTTTGATATGTTGCCTCTTAATGGAACTTCGATTAATAGTGAATTCAGTAACATCCTGGCCGAAAGTAGCGACATCTGCAGTCAAAAGTAAGGTAGGCATTCGGTCGCTTACTTTTGTACAGTTTTTGCGATCTCTCTTACGTGGTGTCGCGGAAATATCATAAGTGTACGATCAAGGCTTAGCAATGTTATCTCCTTTCATGCTGGATACACCTTCGTATTCTCCAGAAGCTGACGAAATAAAAACTGCTGCTTCATTATCGACTCTGTTCATTTTATGACGTTCTCAAGGATTCGTCTCCTTTTTGACTAAAGGGTGGCGTCAAGTCATCTAACGTAGAGATGGCTACCAGTCACATGACTAGGGTTATGTGACAAATAAAGATGACAACAAGTCACACGCCAAGGCCACGTGACAGTAATCGTGGAAATTATGAATCAAGACAGTTTTTACTGAAACTTTTAGATTTATATGTGTGATATGGTAGAAATACGAATATGTTATTATTGACGGCTATGGGAGCCAACCTTAACATTCGGTAGCGGTATCCTCCCAGTCCTCTTGGTTTTGAAAAGGGAACGCACAAAATCAGCCCGGAATTGCTGGGATGATTTCTGAAACAGTATTACAGTTAAACACAACTATCTCAAAAAAGGGGGGTGATGTATATATATATTTCCGAGTAACCCGGAATTACAGTGTCAGTGGCAGTGATGGATACAACTTCTTGCCCGAAAATAATGTACAACTGAAACTGTCGTAGAAACTGTCGTAGAAAACACGCAAAGCGATGAATACAGTTGTATGTAATTACGAACTGCTATTTTACCCAGGAAGGTAATTTTCGTGAAGCGTCCACATAAGTTCCTTCGTAAAATATCCACCCCAGGACACACTAGCAAGCCTATATAATGTCATATACGAGGACACAGGCAGACAAACAAACAGAGGCACACATTGTTTTAAGGCATACTTGCTCAGTTGCCCGGCGTTGCAGAGACAATAGGCAGCCACGTGCGAAAAAGAAATCAATGGTTCCATCAGCGCGCGCGCGTATGTAAATAGGTACCACAAAATGTACGTTTTTCCGCGCAACTAACGAGAAGCAAGATCTGAACCACGCTGAAGGGCACATTTTGGTATTTTTTGTGGACTGGGTTATGAAATACACTTGGTACAGTTGTGCAGTTGTTGATGATTAAGAATATGTATTTTGGCATTTAGACAGGATCGATATATGTCGCTTACCATGGTCAGTCAATAACTGCATTTCTAACAAATAACTGGTTTATCGTATTCATCAGCCATACATCAATGCTATTTGTTGCTAAGCACTTTGTGACAGTACTACATAGTGTAGTGTGTGTTCGTGTGTATGTGTGTTTGTGTGTGCGTGCGTGCGTGTATGTGTGGGTGCGCGTGTGTTTATGAGTGTGTGTGTGTGTGTGTGTGTGCGCGCGCGCGTGTGTGTGTGTGTCTTTATGAGTGTGTTTGTGTGTGTTTGTGTGCGTTTGTGTGCGTTTGTTTATGAGTGTGTGTGTGCGTGTGCGTGTGAGTGTGCGCGTGCGCGTGTGCGTGTGTGTGTGCCGGAGCGTGCCAGTTATATGTGATCATAGAGCGATAAGCCTCTTGAGATGTTCTGCGAGGCGCGGTTTCAAAAACACTCATACTGGTGTCCGATCTGAATGTTCGTGAACAGCCATGGATGCATTCAAAGTAATGAACATTTTCATCAGCAGATAACAAAACACACTGGACGAGATACAATTGTTCATAATATATATAAATAAGTGGTTCATTTGCATAGGTGCTGGATGGCGTAACAATATTAATGCAAGAATATATCCACCAAATTTTATTTTAATCTTAAGCGGCGCATTTTACTGCAGCGGGAAAAGGGTATGATTTCATCCTCGGCAATATATTTCATTCCACCAAAAGATTCAATATATTATATGTGATACTGTTAAGCGGTGTTTAAAGAAGGAATATAAATGTTTATGTAGAAAGCGCATGCAAACCTTGTTTACGATTCAATGATATCCTGATGTACACAGGCTAATTAAATGCACAATATCTTTCTTCGTGGAACGTGTACGACGTCGATTAAAATTAATACATGTATATCACACCTTTCCTGCTTGTTATGGACATAATTAAAAATACGTCATGATATCCATACATATATCGTACCTCGTCACAATATCCTTTTCAACAACACCAAGCCCACATTCGCACGCGCACACACGCACGCAAGCACTCACATCGATTCAGCGCGAAGCCAACCCTAATTATTAGCAGATCGTATTTGTGGTTGGCTTTAATATTTCATGAGTTCTAATGGATTCGACCATAGGCAAGGACACGCCGGCGTGTTTCACATTTTCAAAGGGTCTGCAAAAAAATTATGCGTGCTGTTTTCATTACTGACAATTTATTATCCCGCTAGTTTTTTCAGCCACACACGCACATTCATACCTAACTCTCGTTCACACTTGTCAAGAGAAGCTATTAGAAACATAGTGTTCAAACAAACTATGTGGAGGGTTTATAGGCGTACCAGAAATAATGAAGTCTACCCAAATTACAAAAAGGCACTTAGTGCAGCTACAACTGAAATTAGACAGTCTAAAAGAAGATAAGAGCAAAAACTAGCATGTAACGTATAAAATGACAGCAAGATGTTTTATGCATATGTCAGGAGTAAACAAAACGTACTAGACAAAACAAGGACCTCTAGAAGACAGTGCTGGAAATATAATGTCACAAGAGTTTTTAATGGCGGAATACCTAAATGGATACTTCAATTCAGTGTTTGCCACAGAGGATATTAGTTCATTACCAGTTCCAGATGCTAAATTTCAGGAGGCTAAATCTTACTATTTAGGGCAGTTAATTGTAAACCCAGAAATGGTAGCTAAGAAAATAAAGGCAATGAAAGATACTAATTCACCGGGAGTGGACGGAATTCCTCCAAAACTACTAATGGAAACAGTAGATCAAACCAGTATACGACTTGCAAGAGTGTTCAACTTGTCATTAAAAGAGGGAGTTGTTCATTTTGAATGGAAAGACGCAAAACTCATACCATTATTTCTAAAGGGTTCAATAAATAAGTCAGATACCTACAGACCAGTGAGTTTAACGTTAGTCATTTGTAAATTATTAGAAAGGTTAGTTAAAGGTAAATTGGTGGACGTCCTTGTCACGCATAAACTATTAAATTAATGTCAACATGGATTCCTAAAAGCGAGGTCATGCTTAACAAATATTTTATGTTTTTTAGAAGACTAAGTGGATAGACGATGGATCGCCAGTGGAAAGTATATATTTATATTTTCAGAAACGTTTTGACGAAGTGCCACATCAAACAATTACTGATTAAATTAAAAACCCATGGTATCTGGGAAGGCATAGTTGACTGGATCAAATAATGGTTGACAGTAGTTAGCGTGTCGTAGCAGACGGAGAGGTTTCAAACTGGAAATCAGTTTTGAGTGGGGTACCACAAGGATCAGTATTAAGACATTTATTATTCTTAATATATATATATATATATATATATATATATATATATATATATATATATATATATATATATATATATATATATATATATATATATATATATATATCAATGAATTGAACGATACTATAACAAGCAACGTACTGAAATTTGCGTATGACACAAAAGTGTTTACAAAGGTAATAGTCATAAACAACATTTACAAAATGAACTAGACAAATTAGCTAAGTGATCTGAAAAATGGCAGATGTTATTCAATTTTGACATGTAAGAGCTTATGACACATTGCACTACCTAGTTAAAGTTTGGCAATTCCTGCAAACAAGCATGTCCAACTGTCGGTTTCAAGAAGCTTTTTGTGTGGACGTTTCACGTAGACCACGTAACTAGCAACGCTCCTAGAAAATACGCATAACGTTGCTAACAATTAGACGCACTATTGTCCTTTGGTATTTTCCACTGATCTACATTATTTTATAGGCCATTGGCCCATTGGTATTTTTTTAGTTGAAGCTGCGATGTTACTATGATGTAGCATTTTTTAATTAAATCAGCAACTGTTGGTAGAAAAAAATTCAATGTGATGTAATTACTTGCTATGTTATGTATATTATGAGGAAATCACTAATTGGCTAGACGAGGGATCACCAAGATATATTATATACTTATATTTCCAGCAAGCTTTTTTACGAAGTGCCACATCAAAGATTCCTAATTAAGTTAAAAGTTCATGGTATCGAGGTCGGCATAATGAATGGATAGAACGATGGCTGACAGAAGACAGTATGTTGTAATAGATGGGGAGGTGTCAAACTGGAATTCAGGTTTGAATGTGGTACCACAAGGATCAGTATTAGGATCTTTATTATTCTTAATATATATCAATGACTTGGACGATAATATAACAAGCATCGTACTGAAATTTGCGGGTGACACAACAGTGTTTAGAAGGGTTAACAATGATGGTGATAAACAACATTTACAAAACGATCTATGCAGATTATTGAAATGGTCTGAGAAATGGCAGATGTCGTTAAATTTTGGGAAATATAAATGCCTACACACAGAACAAGGACACATGGATGTAAACTGTAAAATGGGAGATACTGTTCTAGGTGCTACTGTAAAATAACATTACTTATGAATAACAGTAAGTGCTGACATAAAAGTTTCCGGGCAATGTGGTATTGCAGCTTCAAAATGTAATCAAATTATTCGGTTGATTACGAGAAATATAACATACAACGAGAAAAATTATTTAATTATATAATCATATTTATCTTAATGCAATTGCACGGCTTCTTCGTAGTCAATTGTCGTTTGCAAAGGTATCCATGTAGATTGCTAATTAAATAAGCCTGATATTTAATAATCAGGGTAAACGTTTATTTATATGTCTGAATTATTCCAGGTCGACAACAACATTTAAAAAGTCGGCACACAAATACTCCCAACATGTATTTGTATAATATTTTTTTTTTTAAATCAAAAAAATATTTCAAAAAATAAAAAAAAAAGTCGGCACACAAATACTCCCAACATGTATTTGTATAATATTTCAAAAAAACATCCTTCAACGACGGCGTCTGACGTTCAGTATGTCGTATGATGTTCAGTATGTTGTGTGCACTCAGAAAGCATACTACCTGACATATCATAAACAAAATTTATCGGAAAAAATAGTTGGTTCACTAAATAAGATTGTTGATGATTGTTGTAAATTACCTTTGCAAGATTGTAACTGGCAATTGTTAAAATAATGTGCAAAATCATTGTCGAACAATGCGCCATATGCCAGTAAGAAACTAATGCGTTATTGATATTCGCCATACATTGAACTGATTGCAATGTTAGTTATTGCGAATATCTCAAAATAAATTAGAAATGTTTGCTGTAGTTTTTCTCTCAATAACGTTAATCCATTCAAATGAGTTATAGTTATGTATTTATCGTTACGTTTTATGTATTACTTCACTCACGTTTACAGTTGCTGTATTACATGCGTAATATTAAACGCTAACCGAGCTACCCGGCGTTATACACGCAACACAAAGACAACCACTTATGAGATTATGACACGTGGCACTACCCAAACAAATTTGACCATTCATGCCCTAAAAAGCATGTCCAACTGCCGGTTTCACGAAAAAGTTCTTGTGTGGCCCTTTGTCGTAGACCACGTCACTAGCAACACTCAAAGAAAACACTCATGACGTTGCTAACAATTATACGTTCTATTGTCCTCAGGTATTTGCCATTGATGTACATTATTATATAGGCCAGTGGTATTTTCTAGTTGAAGCCACGGTCAGCTAAGATGTTATTATCATGTAGCATTTTTTATGTCAGCAATACTGGGGAGACACAGTTTACTATAATGCAAATAGTGTTTGTCTGTTATGATATGTATATAAACCTTTTTGTCCATACACACATATATAGAGTGCACACAAAATTCTAATAATTTGAAAAGTATTCAAGTATTCCTGCATACATCCAGCGATAAATGTGTAGGCATGATTATTATATTTACGATGACATAAAAACAAAATAATTCCACGTTTGCAACCGGGAAGGTTTCAAATCCGACACCCCCAATGTCCTTCAGAAGGGACCCTGAATCACCTTACAACGTGTCGTCCGGATCAACACAAAAGGCATAATACGCGACAGACAGACAAACAGACATACAGACACACACTTTGATTTATATATCAGGCTAACTGAGTTACCCGGCGCTGCAAGGGGGAACGCCGCAATAGGTATTTTCCACTGATCTACATTATTATATATGTGTTTGGTATTTTCCAGTTATATTTAAAGCTGTGCACTGCAATACAGCTACAATGTTGCAATTATTTAACAAAACAGCGTCAGTTGGTAGAATAGATATACTGTTACTATATTGGAGCAAGCGTATGTTTGCTATGCTATGTTTTGAAGCTTGCTATCCATAAACGCTTACAAACAAATTCGAATAACTTGAAACGTATTAAATATGTCTGCATACATTCAGCAGCATTTGTGTTGGCATTATTATTATATTAACGATGACATAGTAAACAACATAATGTCACGGTTGTTATTAACGCTACAGCCTTCTTGAATAGAAGCCACCGTGTGTTGGTTTCACATCCGACCAACTTGTTCCGTGATCACAAGTATATACAGACAGTGTCGCACCCTGGTGGATAATTGATATACAATCTCAATCACGTCATCGCGGTCTCGTGTTCGTCAATACTATGTGTGAGGTTTAGTGGTTAGGAGTCTGCGCTCACACACCCGCGACCGGGGTACGATATACCGTCAGGGGAACTAGGAAACATGGCGGCATCGCTGAACGTGTGACTTTATGTTTTGGTGAGAGACTGAATATTGAATATCGTCACATATATTATCCCCCATCATTGACGCAGGCCACATCAGTCGGATCCAGTAATCACATTGGTTCTGGCATTGTTGACATACCGTCAGGTGAGACTCGTCTTACAGCTGCTAAGCCGCCTCAGCCACTCGTATCTGGCCATAATGCGGCGGAGTCATGGAAAATGTTCCGTCGACGCTGGAGCAACTACGGTATCCTGTAGCGAATTGCGGACAGTCCCAGAGATTACCAAATGTCAATGCTGAAATTTTTTTGGTAGACGAGTTCGTCCGGCTGTACGATGGATTCATGTTTCCAACACTTCACGCTTAGCATACAACAGAGGTTTTAACAAGATTTAAAAAAGATTTGCCATCCAAGCGAAAGACCCAGATGGCAAGTGGAAAAGGAAGCCATTGGCTTATCGAGAATCCAACAATGTTCATCTACGTGTAACCGCCCTCCTGAGATATGTGTCAACCCTGTTTTTAAGCATATTCACGCTGCTAGCAGTTATTCAATCCGTAGACAGTTTGTTGCTTTCATGTATTGTCCTCTGTGAGAAGGAGTACTTCCTGATATCCAATCTACACTGATACTTTAGTCATTTTACCTCATGTCTTCTAGTTCTGTTAACTTCCTTGAATGAGAAAAAACATATTTCTATCAATATTTTCATACCCGTTCAATATCTTAGAAACTTCAATCTGATCTCCTCTTAACCTCCTTGTCTCTACAGTTGCTAAACCACATTCTGTCAGGCGTTCTTCATAACTAAGGTCTCTCAGTTACATCCACTCCCGTTGACTGATTATCCTTCATTGCCTTTATTTTCTTACCTACCTTTTCTGGAGTTACAATTAACGGCCCTAAATAGTAATATTTAGCCTCCTGAAATGTAGCATCTAAAACTGGTAATGAACTAATATCCTTTCTGGTAAACCCTGAACTGAAGTAACCGTTTAGGTCTTCGCCATTAAAAACCCCTGTGATATTATATTTCCAGCACTGTCTTATAGAGGTCCGACCTTGTCTTGAACGTTTTGCTTTTAGTCCTGACATATAAATAAAAAATATTGCTGTAATTTTTTAGGTTACATGCAAGTTTTTGTACATAGCTTCTTTTAGATTGTCTAATTTCAGTTGTAGCTGCATTAAGTGCCTCTTTGTAATTTGCATAGTCTTCATAATTTCTGGTACGCATATAAACCCTCCACATAGTTTGCTTGAACACTATTTTTGTGATAGCTTCTAGACCTTTTTCCTTGTTTTTTTTCAAGGGAACAAATTTATCGATGATACTCTCAAATTCAGATTTGAGAATATTCCATTATTCAATTGCAATCTTATTTATTTTCTCATATATTTATAGTTACCTTTGTAGAAGTTTCTCCTGTACGTGTTTTATTGCTTAGTGCTTAGTAAGGAAGCTGTCCTGAATTAAAAATATAAATTGTTGGTCCTCACACCCTGTACTCTGTAGAGATTTCCATTCTATGTGTCCACGGTTAAAATTACCATTATCCCATTATAGCATTTTGTATTTTGTGCTATCCTCTTCGTTTATGTTTGGACTACGGTTATCTAATCCAATGTAGAAATAAACTAACCAATGTATAAGTAAACTAATCCAATGTAGAAGTAAACTAATCCAATGTAGAAGTAAACTAATCCAATGTAGAAGTAAACTAATCCAATGTAGAAGTAAACTACATTGGATTAGTTTGCTTCAACATCACCCCATTCTCGGCATGCAGACCAGTGAGCGCATGGGACTTGTATGAGTATACGATGACAACCTCCGCCGTGTGGCAGCACTGCAAGACGAACGTCGTTTTGACTTACTGTGTTTGACGGCAAGTTGGACGAGCTTCCAGGTGTACAACACCTCTACGTCGATTCGAACATGTGCCCCAGGATCATTGCAAACGGCGGAGCGCAGGACTAATTTCTGAAACAACATGTTCATTTTAACATAATATTTAAGGAAGGAAATGAACCGTCAATGTTGGGTTTAATTTTCACAAAAGATGATTATATGATTGAGATTCTAAAATCTATTGCTCCACTGGAGAACAGTAATCGTGTTGGATTGGTGTGGACACTCATTACATACTCGGCTATAAATACAAGAGTATTATGGTGGTAAAATACATGATTACTGGAAAGCGAATATGGCGGCTATGAATGCAGCCTGTCATAATGTTAAGTGGGAAGAAGAAAACAAAAGGACTAAATGTGAGATGGAAATACTTTAAGTTGACAATTTAAGAGGAAGTGAAACAAGATGTGCCATTAAGGGAAAGGAAGAAGCCAAACAATAAATCCCCTTGGAAGCTGGGAGAGTCTGCAGATCGGTAAAGAAACAAATTCAACGTTGGAAAATATATGCAAAAATGGTAGGAACAAAGAATGTGAAGAATATAAGAGGCAAAGAAATAAAAACAACAGTATCCGAAGAAAAGCACAAAAGGAATACGAAAGAAGCTATTGAAGATAATGAAAGACAAACAAAAGCTTTTCTATATATATATATATAAGAATTAAGCAAAGGGTAAAACCAGTCATACCACATTTAAGAAAGGAGGAAACCACAATAGCTGAAGTTCTAGGAAAGTTCTTTGAATCAGTATTTACAAAGGAAGATGACGTTGATGACATTTTACCAGAATTTGAGAACAGAGTTCCAGAAAACAAGGTGTTAAACGAGATAAAATGTACTGAGCTAGATATATTTATAAAGTTACAGCAGTTAAAAGAAGACAAGTCTTGTGGTCCAAAGATATCGAAGGATTGTGCTGAAACCGTTGTTTATAATATTCACCGAACCATTGTCTAGTGATGTAATAACATTAGATTGGAAGATGGGAAACATTTCTCCAATTTAAAAGAAGGGATCCCGGTCTATGGCAGGTAGTAATAGACCAGTGAGTTTAACTTGTCTAGCAAGTAAACTGATGGAATCTTGTGTGAGGGATGCAATGTTAAAACATTTATTACAAAACAATTTAAATACCCCAGACTAACATAGTTTTACAAAAGGTCGTTCGTCAAATGTGTTAGAAACTTTTGAAAGTTGGACAGACGATGTGGATCGGGGCATAGTGTTGATGTTACTTTTATATTTTGTTGGAGTTTCAAAAAGCAGTACCGAAAAAGAGTTTGTTGCAGAAACTATCTGCCTATGGAATACGAGGTCAAGGTTTAGAATGGATAGTTGATTTTCTATCAGATAAAAACATTATAGTCATGGTAAGAAGTGAACAATATGAATCGTATAAAGCTATGCGGACGCCGATTTTTCAGTTAATGAACAATTATTAGCAGCCATAGACCGGGATCCCGGTTTAGCTAAAGATGTGAGGAATTCCTTGTCTAACGATATTGTATTTGCACCCTGTACTAACATTAAAAAAACATAATATATAAAAACTTGGTTAAGATATGGGCAAACTGTAAAAAGGCTTATATCTAGCCTTACAAATGCTCGCTATTGGTAAGTGTAAGTGTAAATGCCCGTTAGAAGGGCACCTATGCCACATTTGAAAGTTTCGTCCGAATCGGCTCACAAATGAGGCCGTGCATAAGGCATATCATACAGACGAACATACAAAACAACATCCGCTACCGTGATTGTAACAGTTTTAAGAACGCCTGTCCCGTAGTCATTGATCAACATGACGGACGATGTTGATGTAAAGTTGGACCTATTCAAACAATTGTGCATTTCTGTGTTGAATGAACATGCCCCGATTTTTTAATGGCGTGTCAAAACTATCAAGCAACCTCCTTGGTATAACGCTGATCTGTCTAGATTAATAATGGCCAGAGATCGCCTGTTCGACCGCATAGAACACTCAAGCGGTCCTCGCGCATAGGTGATGTATAAGACTGTCAAGAACCATATTAATCATGGCATTGGAAAGGCGAAACGTGACTTCTACATCAAGTCACTTACAGAAAGAAACCAAATCCACATTGTAAGTTTGTGGCTTTTACTAAATGGTTTTAATTGAATTAATTAATTCATGTATGTATATTATTTATTTATCTAACTATTTTTTTGATTTTTATATTGTAAAGACATGTTATTCATATGCATTTCATTTATGTCTTATTTTGATTATGTTGTTTTGGCGTGTATATGTTATCTTAATCATATAGCTGTGTTTGCAATAATGGATGTGACTGATGGCCCATTAAAAATCACGCGACAAACATCGTGCACCAAAACTTTTGCTACTCTCCGATTTGATATGATATAATTGTTTGCACACAGCCTTATATGTTTCATTCATTCCTACTTACACAACTGATTTGTTTAGTCATTTCACCATAGTTACTCACATGCTCTGCGACACTCTTGTTATTTACAACATATATATTCGAGTTCACACTCAACGACCACTGATGCAGATGTCGCACGAAAGTGGTACCGGACCAGTACTTTTAGCCGCGGCCGCAGAGATGAGATTTGTACTGCTGGTTTTGATCATGACAACATTTGCTGGCGGTAAGACGCTTTATTTACACATTTTATGTCATAATGCGAATTGCAGGCAAACAGGGGTAGGAGGTGAACTGGTACAGTATAGCGAATGTATATGACCGCATACTACACACATACACACACACACACACACACACACACACACACACACACACACACACACACACACACACACACACACACACACACACAATCACAAGCACGCACGCACAAACACATACACATGTGCACGCATACATGCATACATACATATATACATACATACATACATAAATACATAAATACATACATACATACATACATACATACATACATACATACATACATACATACATACGTATTACATGCATACATATATACATACCTACATACATACATGCATACATGCATACATACATACATACATACATACATACATACATACATACATACATACATACATACATACATACATACATACATACATACATGCATGCATACATGCATACGTACATACATACACACACATACATACGTACATACATACATACATACATACGTACATGCACATACGCACATATACGCATACCTACCTACACAGACGCACATTCAAGTATACAACCACATGCATGTACGTTCACGCACATTTACTTGCATCAAAATATACACTCGTACATTCACGAACGTACATGCCCACACTTATACACACACCTTCATTTATTTTTATTTATGTGACTTTTCACCAAAAAATATATTAGTATAAATATAATAATTGTAAGGCGACATGTCTTCACCGAGTTCATAAGTATTGTCAGCATACCACCAACGTTAATAAATGTATCGTTGTTGCCGATATGGTATCACTATTGAAGTAGCGAACACTTGCTCACATATCAACATGGATAAAAACATATGAGAGCAAGAACATTGCTCACTTTCATATTGGTTGATATGTATTATGTGTAAGAACAAAACAAATTGTCAACAAGGAGAAATAACGTTTATGGTTTGTAGGTGAGCATCCATTAAAGTATATGACCAATATTGCTGTAAAATCTGCATGCAAAATATATATATATATATATATATATATATATATATATATATATATATATATATATATATATATATATATATATATATATATATATATATATATATATATATATATATATATATATATATATATATTGAAAAACTTTGTTTCGTTTAGTTTAGTCTATACATTTCGTATACCCATGAACTAGACCGTACTCATGCTATGAACGTTTACATTCAGCTGCAGACGAGAACTGCAGTCTGCTGGTTGCAGTAGGACCAAACCTACTGAATTATCCATTAGACGATTCGACCATTCCATTCTCACATCTAGTCAAAGGGGAAGGTATGTTGTGTCCACCCTATATATATTTTTCCCTCCGTAAGTTGTTGCCCTGTTTCTCTTTTTTACGAATTATTCAGGTACAATTTATTTTATTAAAGTTAAGAAGATTTTCGATAAATAACCGCTGGATAAACATGCTTAATCGAAGCAGGCCGGTAGGAAAGAGTATTGTTTGGAAGTATTAGTTAATTTAATTCAAATTTATGTTTCGGTGTTGTGGAAATGAAAATATACTACAAGAAAAATAAATATATGATTTCAAGAAATAATTGTTTTATTCCCTTTAAAAATTATAGATGTAGTAGATGAGTAGTTCCATCCATATATTATCATTACAATTAGGTATTAGGGTAATAGTGAGGTTAGGTCTTTCTGATATGATATCGTAACACTACTATATCGGTATTAATCATCAATATGACTGCATCGTGTAATTGATGAATGCATTTGTACTTGACGTGTGGTTTTGTACTTGACGTTTTGTTATTGATGCATCATATTAATTAAAGTGTTTAGAACAGGAGTGGATTCACAATTAAATGTGTATAATATATGTTGGTTATTGTTGCTGTAACTTTTATTTTACGTCATCTTAGATTGGTATTGTTTGATTGAAAACTCTTGTTTTAACAACCAGTATATTGTATAAATGGTTACACTTTGGTCTTAATGCGTTGTACATTAGTTATGTTTGCATATTGTAACTTTCATCTACACGAGTCCCGTTCAAGATTGATTACTGTATGTTAACAGGAGGGATAAGCGCTATTGCAGTTGACAGTATAAAGGGAGATCTGTTCTGGAGTGACTTAGACAAGAGGACCATCAGCCATGCATCAATTGACGGGTCCGGCGAAGAAGTCATCATCACTGGAGGCAAGTTAAACTTTGTATACAATATCCAGCATTAATTAGGTTTTCATATACACTACAATAAGATAAGAGAATATATGTTTCTTTGATATATAGACCGCAGTTAATTTAGCAGAAATTTATATATTCGGAATGTTTTGCCTGGATATATTATCTGTACTCATTCTGCAGTATGATATGTTTTTGCATAAGGGTATATCGTTTTAACAACAACTCAACATTTCAATAAAGCTTTTATCAACGCAACAATTATTGCGAGAAGAATGTGTAACCTTGCCATAACGTGCTACAATAAAATCATGGGTTGTAGACCCCCACGGATATATATATATATATATATATATATATATATATATATATATATATATATATATATATATATATATATATATATATATATATATATATATATATATATATATATATATATATATATATATATATATATATATATATATATATATATATATATATATATATATATATATATATATATATATATATATATATATATATATATATATATGTATATATATATATATATATATATATATATATATATATATATATACACGCGGAATTGACCACAATTGAATGTTGGAATATTCTAACATATAAAATTGAGAGTATCATCTATACATTTGTTCCCTTGAAAAAATAAGGACAACGGTCTAGAAAAAACACTTTTTAAAAAGGAGATTTTAGAAAATTAGTGTTGAGGATTTATAGGCGTACCAGAAAAGAGCAAATTACAAAGAGGCACTTAACCTAGCTACAACTGAAATTAGAAAATCTAAAAGAACCTTTGAAAAAAATTGGCAGCAAGAGTTTCTACGATTATGTAAGGAGTAAACATACAGTTCGAGATAAGGTCGGACAACAGGAAAACAACAGGGGAAACAGACGG